>VNWX01000082.1:0-34804 GCA_009869905.1 Ceratophysella communis
TGGACTGGAATGCCAGGTCGACCGCAGAGTTTTCTGAATGAACTTCTTGTTGTAGATGCTGACTACTGGGAGGAATTCGGACGAGCCAGGATTCAGGATGCTTTGAGAGCAGTCAGGAACGAGGGCGTGGCCAAGAATGTGATTCTGTTTGTTGGTGATGGAATGGGCATTTCAACGGTGACTGCCGGCAGGATTTTCAAAGGCCAGCAGCACGGCCACAACGGCGAAGAAGGCCTGCTCACCTTTGAGAAGTTCACGAACGTGGGGCTGATCAAGGTAAGGAAATGCCTGAATATTTTCTCAGCTGAGAGCATGTGGGTGAAAGTAGTTGGGAATTGAGTGTCTCCACTCAAGAGGCATTAGGACTGAATTGGATTTCACGGGAGAATGAGAGAGAACAGAGAAGAAGGCTCACTCACTACTACTGTCCGCTCTCTTTTCAAAGCAGTTTTCTCCAAACCAATTTCGAAGGCTCTTTGAGGCCCAAATTGAAAGCTGAGTAGACTGCTGGTGGCTAGAGCTGACGTAGGAGGCAGGGCCGTGAAGGAGCCCAGGCTTCCGGCTCCCAGCCTCTTGAACAAGATGTAATTATTACTACTGGACATAAATTTAATTGAATGGCCTGTGAGAACGCGGGAGTCGGATTTCGTGTGTGCCCGAGTCATTACAAGTTTTTAGCGAATTCGGGCTCGGCGGCCCCTGCCCCCCGCCCACTTTATGCACAAGCAGGCTCTTGCCCAACTTTGGTTTGGGCCGAGCATCAGCATAATAGTCTGGTCCTCCCGCTGTGCGGAAAAATAAGGCCTGCCTTTCATGTGCTCATGAGGAAAACATGTCTCTCAAGGTTTTCCATCAATACAAGTTCAGTGCTGAGCTGCGGAATTCTGCAGAGCAGTCGAGTCTATGCCGGAGCCCCTGCCGGAGCCTCGGCTCAGAGAGAGAGAAAGTCTTCCGTCGTATCGGGGATCACGGAAGCAGAGCCAGAGATAAAGGAGCCCAACATGTCCTCCACTATCCGACTCACTTGATTTATTTCTAAATAATCTATCAGATTCCCAGTGGGAGGATGGCATGTGGAGATACGCGCGCTGCCCTGTACAACTCGGCTGCGGACGATACAGTGTGCTCCCTCACTAGCACCCCTCCTGCACGCAGCTCTCTCCGAGTCCGAGTTACTTTTGTGTAACTGCCCAACTTTCTCCAAACAGAACTTTCCCGCTGGGAGAGGGTCGTCAAGCCAGGGCTCATGTGGAGCAATGACTACGATTATTGTTCTCTCCCTGCCCATTCTGCCTCGTAATTAAGGACAATGTGATCTCTTGCCAAAAAGTGGCTCCCTTCTTTGTCCGTCCTCCCGACTTGTTCCCAACAGCCGAGCATCTTTCTCCTCGCCTTACAGCCCATTACTCACCTGTCCTAACTCGACGTAAACATCCTACCTGGACCGAATCCCACATGAAACATGTTTACCGACCAAACACGCCCCTCCAGCACCGTACTTTTCTCCCTGTAATTTCCGATGTTGGCTCTTCCTCTGTACTTTTCCATATTGTGGGAAAACTAGAGGAACAAGAGCTAAGGATCCGATGTGGTCATGCATGCTCTTACATGGGCCTTCACTTCTTGTCTGGCCTACAGCTTGAGTTGTCAGACTTTCTCCGAATGCCGCACATTCCTTTGTTGCGAGAGTGCTGAGAGGGTAAGGTTGAGTGACGGAGCTCATTCCTTGCCTTCAAGGAACTGGTCCGCTCATGCAGTGCCTGCGACCCAGGGAGCACATGTTCCGCGTCCGCACTCATGTTTTTCATGTCTGCTGGCTAGGGAGACTGCTTGGGGAATTTATGATTTAGGACAGAGCTTCACACTTGGCAGAGGAGCTAATCGGAGTTGAGATGCGAATAGTTCTGCCCCAAGAGCCACTCCGCCCTTGTCTAATAGATTCCAGACTGCTCCAAGACAAAGGCTCCGAAAACACAGTGAAGTACTCCCGAAAGCCTTTTAGCATCACTCCGCTCCTCTTCCCTGCGTCAATAAAATCCACTTTGGCAAAGACAAAGGACTGGGCTGACATTGACATGGATGCCAAAGCACGGAGTCAGCTCAGCTCAAAAAAATTCATTTCCCGACAAGTTGATCGACGAAACTTGTCCATCCGCCTATTACGGATTGACATGTCTTGCGGATTGGGGATGTGCTAATATCACAATTTTCAGACTCAGGGACTAATTAGCTCCCTTCCTATGCGTCGACGAGTCTCCCAAAGCAGCCGTCCAATGAAGCCGCTTATAAATAGTTCACGTCTCATCACCCTTGTCGAGCTCTGAAAAGCATTCGCGACTGGATATTTATATACTGTGCTGCTCCGCAACTCCAGACGCTCTTCCTTGGCCTGCTGTTTATTTTTACAAGAAAATCCTGATTGATTTATGATTTGACTGAAAGTGACTCGAGGGCATTTGTGTGCGCATGTGAGAGCGTGCCTTGGGCCGTGCAGTGGTAGCACTGTCAAATGCTGGGATTGGCTGTCATCAATCACGCGGATTTCGCAGCAGTTCTCTTCTAATTTGCATTTATTCTGATTCAAAGGCTGAAGCTTCGTGTGAATAACTAAATATGATTTTTTCTGCCTAGACGTACAACGTAGACCGACAAGTGCCCGACTCGGCTGGGACAGCCACAGCCATGTTCTCCGGCGTGAAGGCCAACTATTACACCGTGGGCTTCGACTCAACAGTGAGATTCAACGTCTGTCGACCTGACGTGGAGGCCAAGGCCAGAGTGCCGAGCATCATAACGTGGGCCATGGAAGCTGGAAAGGCGACTGGTAAAGGAGGCGCTGTCTTTATGCATAACTCATGTTCCCTCGTGCAAATGTGCTTCCTTCCTCCGATTACTATAAATTCAGTTTGAGGCTTGACGCTAGTTGGATTGGAAAGGAGCACAATGCTTCGTCGGGTAGCTTACATCCTCTCTCTAATCCGGCCTCCCGTCACTGCGCCATGTATGTGCATATGAATCAGCCCAGCTCTCGTCCCAGAAGACTCCTATGTCTATGTCCTACCCCAATGCATGTATGTACGTATGACTGATCGTGAGTGCTGGGATTTGGAGAGAAAGGCCACTTTCTCCACTTTCTCTCGCATGCACGCTATTAACGCCTCCTACTATCTCGCTAACAGGATTCCGAGTAAATAAGTCTCAGTGTACTTGCAAAAGAAAAGTGGGGCTTCGAAACCTGGCCCAGCCGACTCTCCCTGTCTCCCACTGCTCCGCTTCGACAAGAACAACCTTCAAAGGAAAGCCTGAGCGCTTTCATTTTGGCCCGGAAACCGGAAACCTGTGGTTTCATGACTGATGTTGCATTGTATTACCTACACGAGAACGACACCGGGCAGCAGAGAATAGCGAGAGGCGTTTGGGCGAAGCGTAACGAAAGCAGTGAAGTAGGGAGAGGGCTTATTGATTTCAGTCGCGTCTACGAATTTGCTAAAGAACAATAAAATGAAAGCGTAATTAGTTAATGGATCCGCGCTTATGACGAAGTGGGGTTGACAGGTTTCGAGTGGGACAGGGAACATAACACATTGAGTTGTTGAGTTTGGAGGGGACTAAGGGCGGCAGAGAAGAGCTGTACTCATCCAGGCTCATTGTCTGACAGGGCTCGTGACTACGACGAGGATTACCCATGCAACTCCAGCCGCGGCCTACGCCCACATTGCCCATCGTGACTGGGAATGCGACACCAAGATTCCAGAAAGTGAGAGAGCCTACGGATGCAAAGACATTGCTCGTCAGTTGGTGGAGGATGAGCCTGGGAAAAGCATAAATGTATGACTCATTTTTCTTGTTATTTGCAAAATCTGAGCAGTTCTTGAGTCCCTTACCGCGTCTTTCTCATTTCCATAGGTGGTTTTAGGAGGTGGTGAGCAAACGTTGAGGGCTTACTTGAACACTACCTCTGTTTGCCATCGAGGAGATGGAAAGGACTTGGTCCACACCTGGCGCAAGAACCAGGTCGACAAGGGTCGCAGCTACCGCTTCGTTGACAACAAGAAGGGCCTAATGGAAACAGACCCCACCAACGTCGACTATCTCTTAGGTATGGAAATCCAATTCAAACTTCGGCACTTTGTCTTGAGAGCATCAGGAATGAATTCAAACAAGTTTCGACACACTTGTCGCAAAGCCTAGGAGCCTCATTGCCAAAAGTCAATTGCCAGGCCTAATCTCCGCTGGCTTTGCGGGCTCCATGTAAATTAGCCTTCTGAACTTTTGTCGTAATGAACCAGCACAACTGGTTTGAGAGAAGTAGCGCCAAAAGTATTGGGTTCCGCCTCGCTGAACCGGGTGAAAGTTCTAAACTCGCTTTCACCTCTCTCTGCAGGTCTCTTCGCCCCGAGTCACATTCCTTACGACAAGGACAGAGATCTGAGTCCTACGGGAACGGGACAGCCGAGTCTGGAAGAAATGACAACCAAAGCTCTGGAAGTCCTGAGTCGTAATAAACAGGGCTACGTGCTGATTGTAAGTTCCAACACTCGCTCCTGATGGGTTGCTTCTCAAGAGTCCCACTCACCTCCTTTTCTTTCTCTTAATTGCAGGTGGAAGGTGGGAGGTAGGTGTTTCGGTCAGCCCATCCAATGACTTTCAATTAATTACTGGAACATAATTGCTTCTTTTACTTCGTGAACTTGATTTCTGATTTCCTGCTTGCAGGATTGACCATGCTCATCACGACAACTTGGCTCAAATAGCACTCGAAGAGGTGGTGGCTTTTGACAAAGCCATCGAAAAAGCCTTGAGCATGACGGATGCGAAGGACACGCTCGTCATCGTCACGGCGGATCATTCTCATTCCTTCACGATGAATGGCTATCCCAAGCGAGGGAGTCCCATTGAGGGTACGTCTTACATATCGCTTTCACTTACACGAATGAAGGGAAGTGAAAGAGAGAAATGCGTGGGAGGGCCTTGGGCCTCCCAGGTCTGCACCTGAAATATTTCTCAGCTTGAGTCTGGGTCTTACAGGGCTGAGTGATGTGACCCCAGAAGGCTACTCCTACCAAACATTATCCTACATCAACGGACCTGGATACACCCACCACCGCCTGCCTGCCATGCTGAGCCTGAACAAAAATTCCACCAGCACCCTGGACACGTGGTTAAACCTCAATGCAGTAAGTGATCTCTAATTCGCCCTTCAGGGTTGCGCTGTCACGCACTCCATACACTCAACTCTCGGCTCAAGAAAAGTCTGAGTGCTCGTGATGTGTCCGTAGCACGTGCAAGTGGCCCTTTGCCTGGGAAAAGTTGAGTGCTGGTCACGGGCTCCATTTAATTTGGCCAAACTTGTCTTTGTTTAGACGAAGAGCAATCGGACGACTCCGCACCATGCCGGCTTCTGGATGGATTGGGGAACTCACGGCGGAGAAGACGTTGCTGCTTACGCCTCAGGTTAGACAACTCCGCAGTCCACTGCTTGTACTGAAATAATGTTTAACCCCTTTCGTCTGAAATGACTTTCTCTTTTCTTCCAGGTCCCATGGCTCATTTGTTCCAAGGTGTTCACGAACAGACCCACGTCGCCTTCACCATCGGCTACTCCGCCTGCATTGGACCCTACGCCAAGGCGTGTCGTGCCTTTGAACCAGCAAAAAAACCACCCCGTTCCTCAGCTCCGCACTTCCGCTCTGTGACCCTGCTCACCAGTGCACTCCTCCTCATCTCCAGTCTTTTACTTAACTGAAGCCCTACCACGTGAGCGAGTTAGCTTCGCTTCAGTGCGAGCCTTCCGCTTTCACTATTTTAGATTTTTATCTTCGCATTTGAGGTGAACCAGTCAATAAATATAGTCTCCTTTTTGTATCAGCTCATCGCTTCGTGCACTAATGGATTCATGGAGTAGTCGAGAGCGCCGAGTCCCGACAGCTGGCATAAATTATTTGGGTTGCTTTATAGCCCAAATATAGGGATTAGATCTACTCCGCATCAAACGCTCCGCGGCTGGCAATTAAACAATAGGCCAAACAAGTCCACAACTCCAACTCTGACTTTCTCCAGCAAGTCAGTGCCCAGAACTTTGGCTCACATTATGCACTGTAACTGAGTGTAAGTAGGCTACACTTGATTATGCACGCCTAGACGCCTCTACCAGCCATTATGTCTTATAGTAGCTAGCTTTATTCTTGCATAAATCGAGCTGTGTTAGAGGGCATTCGGCTTCAAGCGCCGAGCGAAATAGAGAAAACAATGGAAATGTAGAATAATGCTAACACTTCTCGAGTGGGAAACCCAAACGTTTCTGGGCTAGATTCCATCTCTATTGCGCCTGAACTTTGAATCAGCAGGGTGCACGTACCTCCAACGTAATAGTCTAGCTTTAACAGGACGCTCGTAGTTATTCATGACAGAGGACAGAGCTTTCGTGCACTGGCAGCTGAGGCCGGCTTGCTCTTCGTCTGATGAATGGCCATGGAGATTGGTCGCGTTGCTTGGCCTCCTTTCACCGACTCAAAAAAAAATTAAAATGAAGGAACTTATTATTTGGAACACGAAGGATTAGCTTTTCTCGCCCAAAACTTTCACTTCGCACTAATCCTTCCGCAAGACTCTAGTGAAGCATGTACAGGGTGGTGCGAAACCTTTTTGGGGTATAGGTTTCAATATACGCCGACATCGTAGAATGCCGTACGATAGCTCAAATTAAAGCTTAACTTATTGGGGATCTCATTGTGTAATAATATTTCCACTTTGATTTCACATGACCGCTGCACAGCGCAAAATAAGAAAAAATAGGCAATTTCTCGAGTTTTGAGGCCGAAACGGGCAATAATGCATTAATAACTAAATTTAGTTTATCTTGGTATGGTCTGGTGTGTCTTTCCATTCATATTGTTCGATATTGGACCATTTAGGTAGCATTTTTCAATTATTTAGCACCTGGGCTTTGCATATTCCCATGCGCCGCACGGCGCACCACCATCAACTTGTTGCCTCTGAGTTCTGCTCTTTGCGCTGTGCAGCGGTGGTTTTTATTAAAATCCAAAATATTTTTGCACCATGAGATTACCAATGAACTAAGCTTTAATTTGCACTAGCGTACGTTATTCTGCGATATCGGCGTATATTGAAACCTATACCCCAAAAAGGTTTCGCACCACCCTGTACTAAATAAATAAAAAAGAAGGCATGTAGATACCGAGAATCGCGTCATCCTATTCAAATCTAACCATCTAGTCCATCATTATTATACCAATTTGGATGTATTTTGATTAGATTAGAAGAAAGCAGAATTGCCACTTCCTGAATTGGGAGGTTATGGAAATTCCAGGGGCCTAAAATCAATACTTGCCAATAGGTTAAGGAATTAGATCAGTGCATCTTTTGTGTGTGTGGAATCTGGACCTTGCCCTGTTTAGATTGCGGAGCCGCAGGAAGCCAGCTAACCCCGACCGACCCTATGGCAGGAAGGGACGCCCAAGTCCCGCGTCCCGCCGCGGAGGGTTGGAACGTGTACTTTGCATGCAGTAGGCCGAGCGGAGCCTCGTCTCAGGTAAGCGGCGTAGTGGAGAGGAGGCCCTAGCCTTTCCAGAAGAGCTGCTGCTGAGGGAAGCTAAGCTGAGCCAAGGAGAAGGAGTAGGGTAGCATGCAGGCAGAAGTTCTCCAGTCCAAGGCGCCGGTCACGAAAGTAGCAAATGCAATCGAAACTTTGGCGAATCGGGCTTAGCGTGCTTAGTCGTCGACTGCAGAATGCTGGAAGTGCACCCTGCTCAGCCCACGCTCTCCTTACTCTCTGAAATTGAGTCTTATTGTTGACTATTGTTCAGTTGTCTCGTACCCTTCTCAGTTGTCGTTCTCATACCGGAACGGACTCTCCGCAGACACACGTTCTTCCATCCAACCCACTCCTGGATTTGGAAACTCAAGTGTTTCAGACTTTTTCTCCGCCGCACATTCCGCTGAGTGGATCAAAACCAGATCAAAGCTCGAGTTGGGGGAACAGAAGCTGAGTTTGGTGGCGTTGAAGGATTGACGGAGGAGGGCTACTCAGGTTTCCTGAGAGTTCGTTTGATTTGAGGTGCCGCAGAGGGGCTGGAGCTTTGTTTGAGTTTGGATTGTTGTTCGAGTCATCCATCAAATTGTTTGTTCGAGTGATGCTCTTGAGTGAAAGCTGAGCGGACGTCAGTTCTCGGCCTGGGATCAAGCGTGCCCAGGTAAGCTCATCTGACTTGAGTCAGCTCCGCCTAAGCAGCTCCTTCTTTGAAATACGAACAGTCACTATTTGCTCACTTTATGGATGGAGACTCATCGTGAGCACACCAAGTCAGACATGCTGTTCGCAATTCGCAAGAAGATTCTGAAATCCAATGAAACTCCACCTCCCAGTACCTCTTGTCAGCAAGAGAGCAGGTAGGTCTCCCTTTCACAGTCCACCTGCACCCACCACGTCCGCAGAGCACCCCGAGCGGGCCTCTGCCGCACTTCACGCTTGCTTCTCACCCAGGCCCACCAAGGCCCGTGCTGAAGAGGTGCTCCCATATCCCGTCCCACCACCCAGCATAGTCAGCATCCCGCCCGCCGACCAGGGACGCCGTGGGCGGCGACGGAGAGTAATGCGGTGTCCGTGAAATCAATACCCGTCAGACGGGCAATTCCACTCTGCTCCTGGCCACTTACGACTCCCTTGCCCGTTATCTTCCTCGTCCTCCAATCAATCGGCTCGAAGGAAACAAAAGCCATGTCGCTCTGCCCATATTATTATTCCAGATAAGCAGAGCTGTCCATATCCAGGCAGCTCCACTCAATAGCTCCTAATAATACATAAGTCCGTCTCTTGCCTTGGCTTCTCCGTGCTTTCGTCAGCGGCAGAGCCAACTAACTCGCTCGTGCTCTAACTCGCTAGATTTAATTCCACCATCACTTGTCTCTCAGGCCAGGAAAAAGTTGGGCGGATTAGCGGAAGAAAGACACGCGGCTGGGCCGGGCTCGGCTTGATTGTACAATTAGGAAGTTGGGCCTGTCCTCGGCTGCATCCGTGCCTCGAGTTGGAGAAAGCTCAGGGAAGCGAGGAGCAGAGTCCTAGTGGGCGTTTGTCATTAGCGCCTTCCGCAGGGAAGGTGTGGGAGATTGTCTGGTTACACTTGAGCTGTCTCGGGCTTCATCTTCCTTTCAGCCTCATTTCCGCCAGCACAAAGTGAGAGGAGATGTGGTTCCAACCATTTAGCACGCCTTCTCTCCCTCGTCCCGTTCATGCATCACCTGAAGCCAGGCAGCTCCACTGCGATAGGAAGAAAGCACTGCCAAAGAGGCTGCTTCGAGGCTGAGCCTATTAGTGGGCTTCGAAGCGAGTCTGCATTCTTGATTTGATTTCTGGCTGGAAACAAGGCCGCGTCACTTATCTCCTCACTCATCTGAATATGCTTCACATTCCTGTTCATTCCAGCTCAAGCCCCGCAGTCTTGTAGCTCCGAAATGCTAAGTTGGAGCCAATTTCCTGTCTTCCATAATTCCGCCCGCTCACTCTGTAATCCTAGCAATCCTAAAGCAGCCGCTCCCGAGATTACCTTATTTACGAAACGGAAAACCGTGCATAATTTAGACAGGCATTAAATGAAACTTCAAGACTTCTATGGCTATTGACGACATTCAGCACGCAGATGGACTCTGAGCTCAGAAACACATGAGCGATATTGCGCTTTCTCTTGTCTTGAGAAGTGAGCCCAGGGTCTGGTTTGCCCATTTCCTTTTTCTTCAATATTTCTGGAAAAGGCGGAGTTCGTGTCAGGACTGCTCAAGTGGAGTTGGGCAAGAGAGAAACATGTCCTCGGCCGATGGGTAATTAAGCCGGACAGAAGAAATCCTTGCTGAGACAGGGGACTCGAGTCGATATGCAGAGAGCGGGAGTGAAAGCACTTGAGTGTCTCCGAGAGATTGATAGTGTGCATGGAGGGGCTGCTGGGAGGAAGTGCTCTGTGGCTCGAGCCAAGACGTGTTTATCGAAGATTAGAGAACTCCCGTGGTCCTCAGTCTCTTGTTTCTGCAGGGACTACATGGATCCGCCGTCTGGGAGATCTCATGGCAGAGAGGCGGAAGAGCATTACACGACTCTGATCTGGAGGACGTGGAGAGAGGCTAGCCATTAAACTCTGATTACGCCCTGCTTTCAGCTCTGATTTGACTTTCACCCCGTCGTCTCAGTGCACCTTGCTATCCTCTTTCCAGAGCCTCCAGATGAAAGTACATGCTAATCCACAGACTGTGCATGCTCTTCATTCTTGCTAGCAAAAGTTATTGGCGATTTCCTCGAAATGACTAGCCATGTTTTAGAGCGGAAAGTCTTGGTAGTTTAATTAGACTCAGGATGTTCTTCTGATGCTTGGATTTGAGTAGAAAAGTTGGAAGGTTGAGGATAATGAGGATTGGTCGCTTGTGCTCGGAAAGAACGGCGCTGAACTCCAGCGAACTTAATTACATGTTTTAAGGAGATGATTTGTGGGAAGAGCCAGTGAACTGAAAAGAGTCCTTCCTCTGAAAACACCGCCACCCAAGCAGGCTCGAAAATATTCCAACAATTGTCTTTTGTCAGAGAAAATCTCGGGTTTGGAAGCCAAGTACATTAGCTCCGAATTTCCTTATCAGAAACTACATAAATGCCTCTGTTCCGCTTCGGCGTTTCTCGAGGCCTTGCAAAAGGGTGCATTGAAGCGAGTGAAAGTTGATGAAATGAATGGGTCTATGAAGCTCGGGCTTCCGCATGCAAATCGGATTCAAATAGAAACTCTCTGCTCTGAAACTCCTCGGCTTTGCCTTCGAGAAGTGGAGAAAAGAGAAAACTTGTTTGCAAATTGGCAATGACGTGGAATTGGGGGCGAGGCTTGTTTTCGGCTCAAGTGAAAAATCCTAAAGATTCCCAGAAGTTGAGTTGAGGGGATCGGAGATGAGATTTCCCTAATGGGTCCACTAATTAAAACAGGAGTCGAGCCAGCCCTTCTTTGCCCAGTCCCAGTAGCCACGTGGAAAGAATGCTCGACCCCAGAGCGGAAAGTGGAACCACCAGCGCTCCTTTCAACCTGTTTTCCTAATTAGCCTCTCCTTGGACTGGAGAGCGAAGAAAAGTGGAATGAAATTTGGTAGCACATTTCCATGACTCAAGACGCTCTGTATATGCATGTATCTTGTATGTACATAGAGAGTCCTCAATACTGGCCGTGAGAAGGCAAGAAGCACTTTGGCTGATGACGAGGAGGCGGAGGGCGTCCTGGGCCTGGAACTCGGGAACAAAGAGTTCTGGCAGTAGTTGTTGGAGAGCAAGAGGCAGGCCTGAGCTCAGGGATTACGCTCTTTATTTATTCATTGAGTAAATTGAATTATAAGACAGGAGATTTCTCTTGGCACATCAGGGACAATATAATAATGATAAAAGGAGACGGAAAATGCTCTCAATGCTCCCTCGCTCTCCTTCAATTCATGTCCATTTCTGTGCAGAGCCTCGACTCTGCCCGCGAGTTATTGCTCCAAATGAGACACCAGACGCTCATTCGAACGAGATAAGCTCACATCATTGCTTTGTGTATTCAAAAGAGCATTTGCCCTATTCCGTCTTCCAAGGCGACAAAACATCTTTTCTGCTCAATTCGCACTCGAGCCTTGAGCTTCACTTTCTGTCATGCCACTCATTGTCATTACAATTAAGGAGCTCCGCCCCCTTCCAAAGTCCTGTTGACATTACTGCGGAATCGTAGCTACTAGAAGAGTCACTGCTCCAGCAGCAGCAGCAGCTGGAATGCAATGGTCATAATAGAATTTTGTGTTTCTGCTTAGGAAACATGAGTGGAAGACATAAGTCATGGAGGGCGAGCAGGTGTTGAGGTTGGGAATATTTCTCTGAATAAAAACAAAGTCATTTTGTTGTTCTCAGCGAAAGGGAGGAAGTGCGGCAGGTTAGCACTTGAGCCTCGTGTCAGCTGGAATCTGACAAGAGTAATTTGTGGTTATTTCTGGAATATTAGAAGACGGAGAGATATTGACTCGAGAAAAAGCGCAATAAACCATTTTGTTCGTGTCGACGACTGCAGAGAGCCGAATGTTCAATGCGGGCGGCAGGGCCCTGACTCAGCTTAGCCTCACCTGTACACTTAATAACAGTAATGGGAAGCGGGGTTGCGTGTTCTGGAGCCAAGGACCACGTCCATTGTTTACAATGTTCGTCAATGCAGCTGGATGGCAGTGTGAGAGAGACGAAGGCATTTCGGACTCATTTCTGGACGCTTGAATGAAGTCCTGGAGCCCGAGTTCTGTAATTGCTTGTCTGCGTCAGGGCCGGGTTGTTGTGGGGACTAGTAGGGGGGACTCCCTGCTCCGCCCTTGCTCACTCCTTATTAAATATTTGATGAAATCCCAGTTGTATTCTCTGTTGATAGACTCCACTTGCCCAACTTTCACTCGAAACAATGTTTGGACAAAGATGAGTCCGAGGTCTCGTAGGACGACGGTCTAGGCCAAAGAAACCAGACTCCGCGTCTCACTGGCATGCATGTAGACTCAGTCCGTTAGAGAAAGCAATAGCTTCCTCAAGCAACGAACTTCGCTGCCACTCAAATCCCCATGCTCTGCTTCTGCTCCCAGGCCACCAAAACTTTCTCGCTTTCCACCCACTCCGTCTGCATAACTTAAGTCCCAGTAAATATGCACATTTTCTCAGACGGACCTCAGTTCAGTCATCCGAATAATGAAGCACTCTTTGGTCCAGTCAATAGAAAACCGGAATTTTAGCTAATGCGATGCAATGGAGCCCAGCTCTTACGAACTGAAACAGTTAGACTACTTATGGAGCCCAGCAAGACGAACCTAGGCTTAAGATTCCAGGATCGTTGCGAAAGAGCAGTACATACGCTTTCGTGTGTCCCAATTAGATGTAACCATTTGGAAAGGACAGAGACCGTGCGTCCATCGAAGTGAGCCATGTTATTACCAAGTTGGAGTACCTCTATTGATTTTTCGTTTGAGTTCAATGGGACCCAGTCGTCGTCTTGAATTGGAGGAATAATTGCGGGTTTGAGAGGTTCTGAAAAAGTATTAAAAATCCTGGAGCACATCAACCCATTCTCCACGTTTCTTTTCAGTCCAATAACTCTGTTCATAAACTTGGAGGGCGTCCAAATAAAAGCCAACTCCGATGCTCAGGCAGGCATAAATACTGAATGAGCCTTTGGTATTTCTAATTATTGCTATTTGGCATTTTTACTTCGCTGCCTAGCAGTGCAGCGGCCTCTTGAATTAGCCAGTCTCCAGCTCACCTGGGACTCTGGCTAATTGAGGAAGTAGTAGACTGACGTCAGTCAGCAGGAGTAGAAATAGATGTAACTACAGCTTGCCAGTTCTCCAATCACCCGCTTTCATCAACGAGAGCTAATTTCATTACCACCACTGCTGCGGCCCTGTCACCTGTGCTCTGTAGACAGGCCATGGGTCAGCAGAAGTGAGCGGTCTTTGTGAAACAAGGCTCTGACCGCACGAAATGAACAAGGCCTCCGTGCCGAGCTCTTTTAATATTGTAATTGGAGCAGTTGCAGGCAAGAAGAGTATTGATTCAGTCTTCCTGCGACGCGGACTCCGACTTCATGCACATCACAATTTGTTGGCATTATGAATAGTGGCACGCTCCTTCCGGCTAACGCACACGATCAGGCTTCTAACACAAACTTGTGAGCCTTGTTACCTATTTACAACAGAACGTCAACGAAGTGTGCTGGCTCACAACTGTTTATAAAACTAATTTATTATTATTTGAATATACGTCTATAAAGCTGCGTCCAATGAGTGCAGGTATACATATATGCTCCCTCCGTGACGAATGAAAGTCGATTTTTCATGTTTTCACAGGCCAAGGCAGAGCATAGGAGAAAATATCGAATTTTTGTAGTTTCAACAAAAGATGTTTTTGTGAACGAAATGAAGCGGTTGGCCGTGCCACGGAGATAAACTATAGCTCATGTTAAACTTTCGTAGTGCGTCTATTGCAGAAGTTTTCGTTGTGGTGGTGGTGCTGTGTCTCGCACCTGGAAATATTCGAGCGTGTCAAAGAGAAAGTTGTGTTTTGATATGAAGTTGAAATTTGCTTTCAAAGACAGAAGTTATATCGATACATCTGTTGTTTCCAATGACGCTGAGCAGCATGATAAGAGTACAAAACTCGGGAATGCCTTTGAAAATCAAGCATTCCCAACTCCTGCCCGAGCAAGGTCTCATTAAATCCAAACCCAGGGCCTTGTTTGAGCTACGACTAGAAATAGAAATAAATAAGGAGCTTGCGTTGAGCAGTAGTGCGAGTCTTTGCGTTTCGTGTTATTAGTTTTCTGGAAGTAGAACAGGAAATCAAAGGCGGTCTGGAAATGGAGGAGATGAACAAAGGAGATAATGGGCGTTTAATGCTCTGTGATGTGATCAGAAACATAAGCTCGTTTGTCAGACTGGAACGGAAATGTCCTGAGTTTCGCTAATTTATGAGAGCTAAGAGGTTTCACTGCAACTGCGGGGCAACTCGAGGCGTAATTAACGATCCCAGAAAAGCATTAATTCTGATCTCGGTAATGGTAAATAAATATTATTAATTACGCGGAGTGGAGTTGGTGGAAGCTTGTAGAGCTTGCATGGGGGAACGGAGAACCCTCTGTGGCACGCACCATTTTCTACATATGTGAGCACTACTACTCCATGAATGTGGAGTCTTTCTGATTAAACATGAGCATGCAGTGAAGTAAATTGATCAAATGTCCTGGAAAACATGAGCTCGACTCTACGTGAGCTGTTATTCGAGTTGAGAAATTGTGGAACTTTTTTCATGTTATGCGAGCAGGAGAGCGACCACAGGTCGACCAGGACGGAGATATGTTAATAAGTAACTCCAGACCACCATCTATCATCATACAGTTTGACGCTATTATATATTTCGAAACACTAATTTTCTGTTTATCTTGCGGTCCCGCCCCGGGCAGCAGCGGTTACAGGAGCGTGTTGGCCCTGGCTTTTGACGGGCAAGGCGGCCACAAAAAGTCTCGGCGTCCTCCAGGTCTACCAGGAAAACACGCGTCCGAAACCCGAGTCAGGGCCAACTCTCAAGAAGTAAATAGGTAGCCCCGTTAACTGTGTTCTTATTAGTATAGTGTTTTTCCGGTTGACTGGGGCTGGACTGGAATGAGGAGCCCTCGCCGCCTCATCCGAAGTCCTCAATTAAGCGCAGAGCTTGGAGAATCGAATTTTTAAATGTGCCGGAGAGTAGTCGAGTCAAGCTTCTGCACGGGGCTGATTAGGTTTTCTTGGAACGAGTTCTCATTTAATTTGCTTTCGTCGTGGAAGGATTTTAATGCAATTTATGAGCCTATGCCGAGCGAATCTATTCCAGGTCTTGACATAATTTTCCATTAGTCGAGTCGACTCAAGGAGTGACTTTGCTGACATTCACTTTTTTTGGCAAAGGGCAAGCCACAATCCTGCTGTCTGAGTCCTATCTCACTTGACCTGGAACACTTGAGAAAGTATGAGTGGATGTCATTAGGGCCGAGGCTTCAGTTGACGTGGATCCTCCACTGCTTTGGCCAAGCCGTGGTGGCTTGGTGGATGAAAGGTCTTCAATTGGGTTAACAGAATCAATAGTTTAGTTTCACGACGAGCGTGACGGTGAAGGTATCAGTGGACAGTGCATGGGGACATGCCGGAACATGCCGAGATGCGTAGCGGAGTGTCAATAGTAGCCGCAGTAGTTGAGTCACGCCGGAATGCAGCACCAGCCTCCTTGTCTCTTGAGTAGTGTAGTGCTGACCAAGTTACGAGGTACGGACTGTATTGGGCTGAGGAGCGAGTGCTCTTTGCATGGAACTGGCTTTGGCGCTCGTGGTAGTTGGCCTAGTGCGTATAGGAGCTCCGGAGCGGAGCGCGAGGCGGCCGCCGTCCGCTTGGCCACGAGGCTTGTATGGTTTGGCGAGAAGTAGATTGAGTAACGTCTTCCCCTTAATCACAGGTGCTCTGGAGATGGAGTCTAGGCTGAGCCTACTCCTGGTCCTCCTCTGCCTCCTCCTCGGCCTCGGCATGAGCCTCACCTACCTCCTCTGCTACTGCTGTCGGAGGCAGCGCAAGGACGGCGGCGGGGACGAGGAGAGTCTCCAGGGAATTCTCGGCGACGGCAGTAGCCGGCAGGAGACCACGTCGGTCAAGAGCCAGAACGGCGTCCTCGGCATCAAGCCGATACGGGGCAAATTCATGGGGTAAGCCCTTTTATCTACTCTCCCCGCCGCTCGAAGCCCTGCTTCGCCCCACCGCCGCCTTGCATCCCGCATGTACGCAGGTACCTCTCGCCGGCCGCCGCTTCGTAGCTGCTTTGCACCCGCCTGCACCTTCTGCTTCATATCTCGTTCCGTGCCGTGTTCCGGTGGGCTATTTATCATTCCGTGGCTCCAGGCTCACTCTCGTGGGTCTCGCTAAGTCACTGTAGTGAAGGAATGCTCGAGAGCAGGGGTGAGAGGGCAGAAGGTCACGGGACAGTTGCGAGTCCCAGTGACCTTGAGGCTCTGCAGAACTGCAGCAGCAGCAAGGAGTAAGCGGAGATCTGTGCAGAGCGAGCTCCGTGCTCCTCGCCCTCCGAGCGAACAGTGAAAGCAGGAGCAGAAGGGCTGTAGTAGTGGAGCGCTGGAGAAAGCTCTCACAGCGTCCCCTACAGCCCTGGTCTCACTTTCTCCAGTGAAAGTGATGCTTGACGATGTTTCAGGAGGGCGCTGCCGAGGCGGGGAAGCGTCTCTGAAGGAATTTCAGCAATTCCGACCATCTGCTCAGCTACGGGTGCTTTCTCTTGTGTTATTGTAGCAGGGCGGAGAAAGGAGCCTGGTCTCTACCACTAGTCACAATTGAGTCTATGTATTTCTTGGCTTTCCCTAATTCCCGTGCTCCTTCCAGCAACTCCTTTCTTCCAGCAACCAGCAGCTGCTCGGCTGCAGATCTCAGGAACGAGGCCTTCAAAGGATTATCAAGTTTAAGCAACTTTGAGACCCTGTCAGATGCGACGTGGAGCAGTCTTCCTCTTGTTTACGGCCTCGAACATCTACTCTTAAGTACTTCTTTTCTCAAGCAAGCCCGGTACTCTGCAAATAATTGCTACGGAATAAATTATTCCATTTCAGGCTCAGCCTGATTAAATCTGGTGGGAATTAATTTCGTCCACGGCCGGAGATGAGTTTCCAGGACGCTCTCGCCTCGTAGGAAAGAGTCGGGACTCTGGACAGCTGAGCTGGCTGTCCGCTCTAAAGTCGAGTCCAGGAAAGCTCCGTTGCAACCATAAACACACAATGGGCTCTCGATTGACACCTATCAACCCGAGTGCAAGCGTTGCGAGAGCGTGCTAATGAAACTACTGTCCCAACTTTCCATTGTCTCGAGAACATATGGTAGCATCGATCAGAGAAGCTGCGCTGACTTTGCTTTGTTTTAATTGCGGTGGGAAGTAGGGTTTTTTGTCGGGAGATCGTTTTTGTTTGGAAACGTTCTATTCGCGTAAACAAAGGGCCAGGCATCTAATGAGGCGGCTGTGGCTGAGGGCCCTGCTCAGTTTGACCGGAGGAGATGAGCGGAAGTCTGAGTCTGGAGCGGGGATTCCACGAGGCTGCTTGGCTAGCTGAGGCCTGGCAGAAGTGTCCCAATCCCATGTCTCAATTACTGGGGATCCTATCGATTTTCCTGCGCCTGCGGAGCCGAGGCTGGGCCTCCGTCCTGCCCGGGCCGCAGCACTTTTCGCTCGAGCTTCCACTCCGACAGCCTCTTCCGTTCCCCTCCGATACGCCGTGAGGATTATCGACTGGGCTGAGTAAACACGGGCCTTCCGACGACGCCGAGGAACCAGGACTCAGGATTCCAATTAAGCTCCGCATACCTTCACTCTCAAGCTGAGGGTCCGTCCAAATAATGAGCCTTCGTCACTAAATCTCGCACTCCGGTCCAGCAAAGGACACTTAAACTAGAATGCAGGCGGTCTCCCGCAAGCCAACACGTTGATTTACAAACAGGCAGGTTTGGATGGCTCTGCTCCTGAAGTTGCATTAAAGCCTAGAAGTAATGTTGACAGAAATAAGCTGCTGGAGTAAAGAGTGGCTGTGGATGTGATGGAGTTAGCGGTGCGTGGCGGAAGCTGCTGGAGAATGGCTGAGAGTGGAGTTGACAACTAATTGTGGCGAACCCTCTTGTCCTAATTAGTCTATTTACTTCCTAATGAGGACTGGTCTCGGCCTCAATGCAGGAGCCTAATTCAATTGAGGAGAGATCCTTCTCATAAACGAGGAAGCAGGGCTTCTCTTCTCACGCTAATCCCGCTCTCGTGCCTGCCTTCATCCCGCATCCCAATCCATGAGCAGATCAGATTACGCTCATTCTCCTTCTTCCTCCGCAGCTAACACGTCTCCAGATCCACTTGCAGCTCTAGGCATCTATGCAAATCCACTCCCTTTCCTTCCTCACAAGTCTCTCTGCATTCTGAAATCACGAACTCCGCGTTGTTGGGCTGAATTAGAGGAAGTGCAGGAGTCAACGACTGATTCTGGTCCACGGATTTACCTGAGCCTCTTTACTGATGCATGCTGACATGACATTTTGTATTCAGCTGAGCGGAGCGTCGTGCTGAGTCCAAGGCCAGAGCATTCCTTCCTAGTTCTCACTAATCCTCCGCTGCTTAATCTCCACTCAGGAACTGGAGAAAGGCTCTTGGCGGAGCCAGGAAGTTCCGCTCAGGAAGTCTTTTCTCCAACTCCCCTGGACACCGGGCTTTAATGAAATTCTGCCAAAAATTCCTAGGGTCGAACGAAGTAGCTCTTTACGCTCTTCCGAATGAATGGAACTGAAGCAGGGCTGCATTCCGCCATCCTTCCCTCCCGCCGTCCTGATTCCCGCTAATACTAATACATTTCTGATGAGTGGATGTTGATGCTGGCTTAGGAAGAGATTCCAATGCTGCTGATCCGCTCTCCGCTGCAGTCGAGATGCTTCCAAATTCAAGCATAAGCTGGGTTATAAGTAGGGATTAGCGCGATGATGGGTTCAGGAGTACTCGGATACTAATGTGCTTCCTGCAAGTCGACGTCACGGTTAATGAGCTGACTGGGGTCGGAGCCTGGGCGGCTGGCCAGCAACCCCGCGAGTCGAGTCGCCCTGCCTCGTCTTCCGGCTCCTCTGCTGGAGTGAGCTGTGGAAGAGTGTGCGTCTTTCTTTCTCCAGCTCGGCTCGTTTGTACGGAAAGAAGATGGGCAGAGAGCTCCGCGAAACTCACGTCAAGTCAGTGAGAGATGTGCTCTGGAGGAATCAGGTCTCTCAGAAGCCCTCCGCGCTCATCGGCCACTTGCGTTCTCGAACCGTTACTGCAGTGAGGACTCATGACCCCAGCTCCAGTGCCTGTGCCATTGGCGGAGTGTTAGTGCGGAGAGTGCGAGGAGCATGAGAAGCCCCTCTCGGCCTCTGTCCCACTGCTCAGTGTCCAGTGAGGCGTCGGGAGCGTCGCTCCGCTCCGCACTCTGTCCCTCACGCTTCTGCCCCATGTGAATCTCAAACATGTTCGGAGGCCTTAAGAGTCACAGCTTGTCCAAGCTAGCCCTCTCCAAATTCCTTTCGCAAAGCATGTAAGCACCCTTCTTACTCTCTCTCTTTCTCCGTTAATCCGTGTCATGCACAGGAATTCTGAGCAGCCGACAGGACTGCTGGAGGACAGCCATCGCTGGTTGGCCACGACGCTGCAGTCTTTCCAGCCAGAGGCTTAAGAGCATCTCATTACCAGCCTCTCACCCGAACTCTGCCAGGGAGTGTTTGGAGGGATGTTCAGATTAATTGAACCTGTCACTCGCTGCGAGTCTCAGCGCTGGCTGGGACGACGCTAATGGGTTTTGAGTGGAGTTTTCATGTTGAGGGAGAAAGTGCTGGGAAAAGAGTTTAGAACAGTAGGCGAGCAGAGACGCCAGGCCGAAGGGCTGAGTGGAGGGAGAAAGGGCGCTCAGAAGCTCAATAATGCAAATGCAGAGAAAGCAGGCAGGTGATCTCGAGTGAGAATGAGAAATGGGAACTTGTTGATGTGGTGAGGCTGCTGATTCCCTGGCTGGTCGAAGGCAGGTGTTGGGGCTGAAATACTTGTGGAAAGCGGCAAGTACTAGGAAGCACAGACACTCTGCGTCCTGCCGCCTCCGCAGCGAATAAACATAGCATTTCTCCCTTGCTCGAGACAGGGCTTGTATTATGCTCAGCTCGAGACTCAATTGATGGAGGTGGAGAGTAACAATAGCGATTTCTGATTTATGTGCTGCTGCTTCTGACGGGATTCATGCTCCCAGGGCCCAACTGGAGTAAGGACTTATTGTGTGTGCCTTTCCCACCATCGTCGCGCTTCCCATTCTTCTCCTCTGCTCCTCTCCGTGTCATACTCTGTAGCTCTGTGTCACTCTCTTGGTGTGCTCTGTACGCTGCCTCTGTCGTGCACCCCGCGTCGTCCAGCTCAGCTACCTCGTACACCCTCCCGCCAAAATCACGTCGTCCCATCGTAGTAGCGGATGCTGAACCCCCTACTCGAACCCCAGGTCAGACACTGTCAATAAGCGCCAGCAGGGCTTACTCCAAGTCCTTTACTCCGCCAAAATGTGCGGAGAAACGCGGCGAAAATGAGGACTTAAAGGCCCAATCTTCCCGCCGCCGCCAGGAGGCTCCAACTCCCATGCAGGAGGGTAAAGTAGGAGGCCGTAGAGTTATTATATTGGATTCGTAGTAAATTGAATCAGGCTGCAAGAGGCCACTTTCCATATTGGCCTATTTGACTCCATTATTCGGAGCAGGGCTGAGAAGGAGCTCGGGGCGAAGCGGGAAGAAAGGCTGGAGAAAGGCAAGTCGGGCTTGATTTGATAGGCGAAGGCCTCACTGGAGCGACGGGTCTAATGGAGCCCTTTGCAGGAATGGAAGCTCAAGCGCCATCAAGATTTCTCTTCCACTTTACGGACGAGATAAGAAGGAAACGTGACGACCCCAGATTTGGGCTCCGGAATTTATGAGCCGAGTTCTTGAGGCGGCTGACAGGACCCGAACTGCTGACAGATTAGACAAGTATGACTGGTCTTGAGACGCTGCGCTTACTTGACAGTCTGATCTGGCCTCATCCCCCGAAGAATTAGGCTCCCTGTAGCGGCATCCGCATTAGTAGTACTTTGCGTAGTGCTGTTGCGTGTTTTTGTGTAGCCCCCGCCCGCCCCTGCCCTGCACCCAGTACTACCGGGGAGGAGCAGGCGACCCGAGCACCTCTTCACTCCCAGCCACCTTTTCACTGTGTCAGTGTGCTGCATGATGGGTGTCATAGTTGAACTAGTTTTGTGGTGCTCATGTGAGTGGCCCTCTGGTCGCCAGGCATCTAATCACTTGTTGTTAATTCAGGACGGCGGGCTCAAGCAAGACGCAGGGCGGATCACCGGGCAGTTCCGCCGCAGCTACACCCCAGGATGCAAAAACTCCTCCAGTCCAAAACAAATCTCTGCAGAATGTCAAACAGGACCAACATCCTGCGGTAAGTTCTCGATACCACTTTTTCCCTCCCCACTTACTCGCCTACCTCGGCGTCCAAAAGTCCGACGGGCTTTGAAGTGAAAGTTAGAAAAGTAGACCAGAGCTTAAGTACATAATCCCAGGTCTTGCCTGGCAATGGCTCCCGAATCACAACTTCAGCAGCACCGAAACTTGGTGACAGCTTTATGCTCCACGCTCCGAATCCTCTCTTCCGATCCTGTGAAATACAATTAATGAGTCCGCACTGGCTCTACCACACGCTCCCACTGCTAACTAGACAAAATTAAGTCTCAGTAAACAACCCAAAATAACAGGCTTACCTCCGACTTACCAAGTCGTCTTTTTCCTCTGCTTCATACACACACGCCCTAACAAGCTTTGTGATTTCGGACTCGGCTCTCTCATCTTCAGCCAAGTAGCCAAGCACTACCATCTTCAATTTCGCAGCATTCTGCTTAGAGAGATTAGAGCAGCGCACATTCCCAAGGATCGAGCTCAGGATTGTAGTGCTTGAATGGACTAGAAAACTGGTTTCCTGATTGGGACTATTCATAGCAAGGCAGGAAGTAATTTCAGTTGAAATTGCAAGGAGAGATGACATTATACGAGCAGGGATAGCTAGCAGAGGCACAGTAACTTGTTCAGTCTCCAGCTCAGCCTTGATGAAGGGCACAAGTTGCAAAGTAGCTGCTGCTGGAAGAGAGAGAGAGGCAGAGGAGCAGAGCTTCGCTCCAAAGTTCCTGACGTTCATAATGCTTTCGAATGAATCATTGACTTGGAGTAATCCGAGCGTGACATAATCTTCTGAAGCGGAGCATTCATATCGCTCCACTATTTTTCAAAATATATGACCAGCCTGGTAAAATGCATCAATTCTCATTTCACACTGGGGTCCTCATGCATGAATTTCAATTTCAAGTGCTTCACAGCAACGGCAACCTGAGCCTCGTCTGGGGGTGCTCACTCTCACTTTCCATAGAGAGCTTATTTAGACCATCGTTCTCCATGCAAAATAAATTCGTAAGTGGCATGTAGCAGCGTAGTTCAAGTCAGACAACAGAACTTAAATTTTTGCAGCCTTGCATCATTCCAGGATTAGGCGATCATCACACCCTGCAGTTAACTAGGCGTTGAATTAGTCGGAATGGCACCCCAGTTATGCTAAAGGGAGTTGCACCAGGATATGGTACTTATCTACGGTACCCATGATGCCACTGGATTAGCCTAAAGAAGCCTGCGATCAGGATCGTTCACATTGACACTGAATCAATAGGAATATTTGAAGCAGAAAATAACTGGTACGCAGCAAAGTTGAATAAATCTGATGGTCTTCGTCTGGGTCGGACGCCTCCTGCTTCTGGCAGAGCGTCTTTGGGAGCGAAAGGTGGATTCCCTCTTTGCATATAAATTAGAGAGGAGTGACAAACAAAGAAAATTAAATGTCAGGCTTATGTCTAGACATGTAATAATATTTAACAAACTGTCGCTCCCTCTTCTCCCTCTTGCTCAATAATTCAGCTGATGCGTAGAGCCCAGCATGTGAGCCTCAGCCTCATTCACATGTAAAAGATCTGCTCTTTCATTTTCATTATTCATCTCCCAAATACGTCACTTCGAATGCCTGTCAAGCCTTCTTCTGCTATTTGCTCCACCAACATCAATTCCGAATCTCGACACCCCAAACTTCCCATCCACTTTTCCACACATTCAAGAGCATGGAGTCGAGATGGGCAAGGCCAACTTATTATAAGGGTTAGCAAGGTAGTCTGCGCTGACGCTGAGGAGACTGACTGGGTACTTTATACCAACCCGGATGTCGTTGCAGGGAAGTTTTAGTTTCTGGGAAGTCCTGGCCCGGATGGATGATGGTGATTCGAAGTCTGAAATGTGAGCTTACAAATATTGGTTTATGATTGACAAACTGAATGCGAGTCCTGGATCTTGTTTATTTATCCACCCACGGCCATGGCCTTAGTCCCGTAGCATAGAAGCACTTTGGAAATGCCCGATTAAGCTCACCTCAAGCGGAAAGCACAATCTCGTGTATTCCATGACGGCAGGCGGAGAATGAGATTTGTTCTGACGGATGACAACGCCGCTGGCGTTGCGGCAAATGCACTCGGCTCGTCTCGATACGGAAATTACTATTTGTTACATGTCAATATCAATATCATTTGCTGCGCGGCTTATTTCTTGGAAACTGAACTCATCGTCGTAATTTTTTATGATGAGAAGTGGAAGAGTAGGAACTATTCCCTGCATTCGAAGCCTGACGGCTAAAGCTTTGGCATGAAGTTAATTACGAACGCAGATGGGGTTATGCTGCTACTGTACTACGCGCATTGCTTGACAAATTTCTGTAGCAGTTCTCTAGTTTTCATATGCCAAGTGCAACAGTTTCATCTTGTGTAATTGAACGTCAGGCATTTGCGAAGTACTGCCATAATAGCCTTCATTCACCAAGTCTGAAATGCTAGGGAAGCACAACTCGTGAATCAATTAAGGACTATACTGGCAGTGCCAGTGCAGTAGGGTGTGTTGTTTGTTCAACTTGATAGGCATCCGTCTCGAGCGGAGCAGGCAGTAATCAGACGGAAATTAAATATTCTCCCGATTCCTAGTTTCAGTGAGGCAGGACTATAGAATTCCAATACTTGGGACAACTAATTGATAACTTTTCCCGGTGTTTATGCCTGACTCCGACTGAGGCGACGGACGAGCCCAGGAACCCTGCCGAATTGACAAGCACACGCAATTCTGACTTCCCTTTTGCTCTGCAAATTATTTGGGCTTTGTGGACGGAGGTGAGGCCGTCGAGATAACGTTATTCTAATGAAATTAAAGCTCTGTTGTTTCTGGTGACTGGAGAATCGATGGTCCGGTTCATGCGGCTTCCCGGTGGTTGCCCAAACAAAACATAGCTTCCATGGAACTGCATGTCACTGGAATTGTTTAGGTAGAGTATGGACTTATGAGTTTTAGTCTAATACTACCAACAAACTTTCCATCAAGAGCTCGCTCGCTAGCGAGCAGTCCGTTGTTGGCTCGTGTTGACTTAGGGCTCAAGTGAATTAGACGATTATGCAGCCAGGGCTCCGACTATTTGATTTAGCTCAATTCTATTATTGAGAGAGACTCGACGTTTCTGCTCCGAGCCCACTTCTGTGCTCCTTTCTCTCTGCCTATTCACACGAGCGGAATTGGCTGTTTCAGATAAGACCAACAAAACAACTTCGCTCTGGAGTTGAGCATAATTACAAGACTTTCCGAGCGCACTAGTTTCAAGGAGAGCAACAAGTAAGTACCTCCTGGAAATTCACTGGTAACCAGCAGCCAGCTCGATCACGTGGCCCACAAGCAGCAAGTCAGACTAAAACCCATTTATCCTTCCGCTGTTGCTTCTAATAATCTCAGCGGAGTCTCAGTTCTCAGCGGAAGCAATTCTCTCGCTGCTGAGACGGGCAGCAGTGGAAGCACAGGCTCAGAGCCTGGTGCTACATCACTCCGTGACGTTGATTCCCGGTGACCTTATATGCTTCTAAGCGCACTGAGCCATAATAGCGGTTCTGCTCCTGAACAACTCAATATCTCTTAAAAGGTGCCTTCAAATGGAGATAGCTTATCGTATTTCTTCGAGCGTGTACAGCACTTATGAGTTATATGAGTTCTGGGTGCCTTTTTCCGAGCTAAAGCTACTCCGACGAGCCTGGTCGATACAGCTTGACCATTTGTGTTATGCTGGACGACGGATTTGGTGCAAGCTTGCTGACTGTATGTAGTTTAGGGAAAGAATGCAAAGAGAAAGCTATGCAGTTAATTTAGGCGTCCTCGAGTCGCTCATCTTCGCTATATCAACAAGCAGCCTGATGAAGCAGTACGATGCTTTCTCATTTTGATTTCCTGGCCTCATCATCGGAGTCGCAGGCCCATACACGTCCTCGCGCTGATGACAGTGAAGATGAGTGCTGAGGACGTGCAATATAGTGCTTGTTGACTGAGCGAGTGAAGACTTTTGTACACAATGAGCTCCATTTTAATTTCAGATGGCCTTTTGGCAAAATCGATCAATATCCTTGGTGGACATGTACATTGACAACACAGAGTCAACGGACTCAGTTGGTCAAATCAACTTCAGCTTGGAATATGACTTTGACAGCACGACCCTCATCCTCAGAATTATCCAGGTAAGGTAATTAAGGAGCCAGAGAGCTCGCTCTCCCGAGCCGGCACTAATCTCAATGGAGATTGATTAATGGAGCGTGTGGCTCTCCGCAGGGAAAGGACTTGCCTGCAAAAGACATCTCGGGAACTTCTGATCCCTACGTACGCGTTACATTGTTACCCGACAAGAAACATCGACTTGAAACCAAGATCAAACGACGGACTCTAAATCCCAGATGGAACGAGACGCTCTACTTTGAAGGTGAGTGTGAACGGAGCTCGGTTATTTATGAGCTCGGAATCGAGGCTCTTCTGGGTCGCGGAGTGCTGGGCAAGCGACTAAGCTCCTGAGTCTCCGCTAATGCCCCACGCTCCCGTATTAATGCATGGAAATTCCCACTGCCCCAGCCGAGCTCTGACCTCTTCACATCTCTTTTGCCCAGCAGTAATTTTCATTTCTAAACATCAGCGCCTTTCTCTTAGCGCCTTTCTCTCTTGTTAGAGGAATAATTGGATTATTCTCCAGCTCAGCCAGGAAGACAGAGAGAGGCTCAGGGCGGCTTGAGCCAGCAGCTCCGTCTTGTCTCCGTCTTCCAGCCACACGGCCGCACGACAAATTAACAGAACAGGCCCAATTTCCTATTTCATCATCTGCTCCCATCAAAGCCCCCTCCTCCACTCCCAGCTAACGACTAGTAGAAAGTCAATATTTCTACAACGTAGGTCTGGACGGAGTTCAGGAGCCTGGCAGAGGTTGACGAGGCGAAGGGACTGTACGGGCTTATGCGGCGGGCGATAATGTGTAGGGAGCTGTGCTTTCTCTTCCGCCAGCCCGGAGACAGGAGCAGGGATTAAGGCGTGTGGAAGACGGGGACGCTTGAGCCAGGGGCCTAACCCGATAAAACCGCAAAGTTTGGCCATTAAACAGTTGCACTGATGAGCAGCTCGCGAATCCCTGTAGTGATTTACTCAGCCGCTAGCACGTGGACAGGCCCTGAGCCCCACTCATCCACCCCAAGACGCATAATCATATGCAGCGTGCTAAAACTCCGGCAAGTGGACCCTGGTTCCTTTTCACCTCTGTCTTATGTGCTTTCCAGGTTTTCCTATCCAGAAGCTGCAGAGCCGAGTGCTGCATCTGCATGTCTTTGACTACGATCGCTTCTCACGGGATGACTCCATTGGAGAGATTTTCCTCCCACTCTGCCAGGTAAGCTCCTTTCTTCTCAAGACTAGGCTTTTCCACCGCGAAGTGCCCATTCAGGGAAGCCAGAGCTAAGGCGGATGGCAGGAGACCAATTCCCAATTGGGCAGATCCACTTGCATGGGTTCGGAAATGCTTGGATTCCATCTGACTCGAGAATGCGGAGACAGCAGAAGGAGCATAAATTGGAAACGGCCTGGAAGACGCGGCCGAGGAAGTCCTTGCAAGGAGAAAGTAATGAAGCGAGTCCGAGTTTGAAAAAGCTCTTCCGTCCCAGTCCCCCTGTTTGGACAAAGGAGCGAGGAATTGAGTGACATTTGACGACTTAAGCATAAAAAGGAACAGTGGCTTTCTCTCAAATCTAGGAGAGAAAGTTTACGACTCCGCACACGAGCGTCGCTGTCCACCGCAGCAAGCGCTTTTCCGGCATTCCGGACGTGGGAATAAGCTGTCTGAGGCATGAGTTTCCTTGAGATGACAGGCCGACTGGTTCTGTTGCAGGTTGACTTCTCGGAGAAGCCGTCGTTCTGGAAAGCTCTGAAACCGCCAGCAAAGGACAAATGCGGGGAGCTCCTCGTTTCCCTCTGCTACCATCCCACCAATAGCACACTAACCCTCACTCTACTCAAAGCAAGGAACTTAAAGGCCAAAGACATTAACGGGAAGTCGGGTAAGTGGGCCGACTGGGCAGACAGCGCGTTGTGAAGGTCGAGCCCTGCTAATCCATACATTGTGTGCCCCTGCAGATCCTTATGTCAAGGTATGGCTCCAGTTCGGGGACAAGCGGATTGAGAAGCGGAAGACACCGGTTTACAAGTGCACTTTAAATCCTGTCTTTAATGAAACGTTTACCTTCAATGTGCCATGGGAGAAGATTCGAGAGTGCTCTCTGGACGTCTTGGTCATGGACTTTGACAACATTGGTCGCAATGAGCTCATTGGCAGGATTCTGCTGGCAGGTAAGCCTCCGTCGGTCCCACTGGCTCAGTGCATAGGTGAAGGTCTAATTCCAACATCACGTCTCTTGTGTGGGTCCTGCAGGGAAGAACGGAACGGGTGCATCCGAAACGAAGCACTGGCAAGACATGATTACCAAACCTCGCCAGACCGTTGTCCAGTGGCACAGGCTCAAACCGGAGTAGTCGCTTCACGTTGCAGAAGGTCTATTTTTCTGTGTAGTCTCTAGCAGTATTATATTTTCTTCTTCTGTCTCTCTGTGAACAAACCGGTGCTCCTCCACGCTCTCAGACTCCACGCTGGTAAGTCCTTTATTAGGTAGTCTCATTCAGCGACAAACACACGGACTCTCGCTAGCAAGCTCCGTTGTTCCCTGTCAACAAGTTGTTCTCGTGTCTCGGCCTCGTATGTCGCAAGGCCGCGCTGGCCAGCTCCCAAATCCAATCACTCATTAGCTGCACGCATCTGCTAAAGGCCGTCTTCCTTATCCGCTCACGAGACTTCAGTTGAGCCCAGAACAATAGCTCGGCGCAAGAGGCAGAAGCCCACATAGAATCAATCGCGCGTGCAGCCCTTCCGGTCCCTGGAAGCCTGTCAAGTAAATGAGACAAGTGGTGGCTGGACTTGAGACAGTCGAATTGCAGCTAATCGATGGACTTCCAATGTTTCTCCATTGTTTTGACCTCCCGTCTTATCTCGCACTCCAATCATACCTCCCATCTCCAATTAGACTGAGAGAAGGGCCATGAAATGACATTAGGTCCTCCACTCGAGCAGCCCAAATATCGATTCCTCATTGTGAAGTGGCATTCCGCAAGAGCCACCCTAGCGCTCCGTGTTGTCCAAGTAGCTGCTCGATGTGCGTGTGTCCGCCCTCCGCCTCCCCTCACACTCCCATTACCTTTCAAATTAGAATAATTACTTCCCTCACTTGCGGCAGTTCTCACCAGCGACTGCTATCTCGGCGACCGATCTGAGACGAGGCTGATGGGAACAATATGCCTTTGTTCTTCCGAGCCGGGCTGTTGCTTCTGGACCCTGACTAGGATTCGAAATGAATCCAAGCAAGGCGAGGCTGGGCCACTAGACGGGAGAAAGCTCGTCTCTGTCTGACGTCTTTCTCTTCCCAGCAGTTTCCATTAAAAATATCTGATGGGAATTCTTATGACATGATTTCCAGTTGTCCAACGAGCCTTTTCATTGGACACGGCGTCAGACGAACTGCACGTCATGTCGCGAGAACTCGTTTCAACACCAAGATCCGCGTTTGTAGTCTCCAGGAACTTCCGTCAGCGGAATACCAGGCTAAAGTGTATTAATCTTGACTCTCAATTGCCGAGTCGTGCCCCACAAACAATGCAAATCATCTCTTAGCGAAGGACACAGAGCCTCGGTGAGAACAGATTCCGAGCGTCACGTAGGGCGTTTGATGCTTAATGCGAAGAGTTATCAGAGTCCGTTCAATAGTGCGGAGTCGGGGAATGTGGAAATGGGTTTGATAGGAGCGTGAAGCGCAGCGCAGCTAGCGCGGGTCCGCTGATGATTGCCTCAACAACTTGGATAGGATGGAGACAAGAGTCTGTTAATGAATGTGTTGGGAATTTCAATTTCAGAGTGTGCTGATGATGGTGGCTTTCCAAGTGACCGAGTCGGAATGCTAGCACTCCAATGACGTCCCTTCTCTTGAGCCATGTTCATGAAAATGTCTGTGTGATATGAATCTACCTGATTTAGAATGAATAACTTCTGACTATCTCCCAACTCTACTCCCTGCCCCAGGACACGAATCCCTCTTCAAGCGGCCCAGGTGCTACGCCTATCAGTGGGCCGGATGGTACCCAGTGCCACTAACTCGGCCCGTTGTCGGGCTCTGTGCAAGTGCTCACAACCCGCCCGTCGTGCAGTCTTCATCGCCAGCGGACCTGCTGAAGACAATCAAGCTACTGAAGTTGGAGAGTGTGACGGAAGAATAGCTCCGCAGAAGCCCGTGTGCGGACCATAGGTCCAGCTACCAGGGCTCTAGATTAGCATGCAGAATGAGTAGAGTAGACTAAGGCTAGGAGTCACTCCGCTCCGCAGAATCACTGCTATTTTTAAAAGGAGTGGTGGGCCTAGCTAGGGAGAGGTCGAACTGGGACAGGTCCCTGCCGAATGAGTGTTTGAAAGTGATCCAGTTAATCAGCGCCCCCAGCTCTTCCTAGTCTTGAGTGCAGACACCCTGGAAGTGATCCAATTGAGCAGCTAAGTGTTGACTTTAGAATCTATGTAGACGTAGCGACGTGACGCTTTTTGCACGGGAAGTTCTGGACTAAAAAGCGGAGAGCGGGCGGGGAGGCGGGTGGGTTCATGCTGAGCCCAGCTGCCAACGCATCTTCCTCTCGACTTGGAATCACAGAAACTTATTCCTCATACTTTCTGCCCGTCCTCTACTGGCCTATGACATCTCCCGACTCAGCCTGCGTACGTGCCCCACATGCTTGTCCTTCCGCGTCCAACTCCCTATCCTCAGAGTCTCCTTACCAGGTCCTGTTCACCTCCTGCCCTGCTCCCACTCAGAATCAGCTTCGCGGATGAGTCGAAGCAGAGCTATCATGTCCACCCAGGTTCCTGACCTGGGTGGACCTTAGCCCGCTCCCCAGCCTCGCATTTGTCAGGAGGACTTTTCCCTGTGACCCTACCAAGCCCCTTCCCCGCTCTCTGACCAGCTAGGATTAGCCTTCCCGCTCTGTTCTAGCCACGAATGATAACGAGATCGCCTTTTATTGCGTATTGAATAGCTCTATTTGTACAGTTACGGAAGAGCCTCCTCCCTTGTTGTTCCTCGCACCCAGACACGTAGCTATGCACGTCCCGGTGGAAGGAGCTTCTGAGTCTAGTTCTGTGCACGCCCTTCATTCCCAATCCCTGGCTGCACCCAGCTAACTTTCTCCTGAGACAAGGCAGAGATTCATGAGCTCTTAACTTGGGCAGAAACAAAACTCCGCTTTCCAGCCCGTTAGACCCAGTCGAGTGCAGGCAGGGAAATTGAATGCTGGCGAGTCCAACTTTCTGTTCGGAATATATTTTTTATTATTAGAGAAAACTATGGTTGTGGCTCAGTAAGGACTATGATTTAGATTTATGAGGCAGGATTGACGGCAGTTGTGTAGGAGTCAGGGAGGGCGGGTTATCAGAGCCCTTCCCTCCGCCGAGCGGACTTTGGACCAGAGTGCTCTGCAGAGCCATGCCACTTTGGGGACGCATGCACGTTTGTCTAGCTGCGACTTTCTATTAATTATTACTAGAGAATAAGTGTCCCTCGACTTGGCCCACTTGACCAGTTGCTCATCTGAGTCGAGGCGAGCCTGCATCGAAGCCAGTGAGAGTGTCCACGTGCTCATAGCCCAAGGATCTCGTCGCCGCCACGGCCCAGTGTCTCCGTAGTGCGAAGCAGCTCCTCCCCCACGTGCTTAGTGACCCCATGAACCCCCTTGTGCCACTTCTGCTGTGACGGCGCCTCTGACATTGACTATGACTAATCCACCGCTATCAGCTCGTGACCCCTGCGTGAATCTTACTCTCGGTGTACTACTTGGAACGTGTTGTACCTATGCACAGCGCCAGATGACTGTCTAGAGTACCATAGGCTAGTCTAGGCGTACATGTTCAGTCTATTATGCATGAGTTATGGGTATTACTAACTAATACAAAGTCAAATAAAGTGAGTTGAAGAGATACTCGGGTTGTTGTTGGGGCCTGAGCCTGTTTGTTCTCCGCTCGAGAGAGCGGGAGTAGTGATTAGACGCCCGAGAGAAAGCACTCGCAGACTTTCTCTCCGCAGAGTCTTCGCGGCAGCACAATAATAATATGTATTCAGGTGGCGGTCCGCATGACATAATACTTATGCTAATAGCTCCTTCCGGAGCCGCACAGGGTCGGCCTGTGCAGGGCCTGCAAAGGGCGGGTCGGGGTACTCTGGCTCTGGCTGCCGAAGGGCGAGCAGAAGAGAGACTCCAGCCTGTGGACGACGCAGTTGAGAGGACCACTTTCTATTTTGCACTTGGCTTTATAGAGCTCTATCGATCTGTGTGGCGGAGCCGCGGAGTCTGCATATGAACACCAACAATATCCTCCAGTTACCCACATTTGAATTTGAATGGCTACATGGAGGCACTCTCTTAGCAGGCCCACGTGGGTCTCCTTAGTCAGAACACGGACACATGGCGTTGGATTCAGCCTCTAATCATCTGGACCCTCCCCGCCAGGCACTGCTGAAGGAAGACAATGAGGGCTTAGATGAGACAATTACATTAGCCTTCAGCTCTCTCAGTCGAATAATCCGCCTGGCAAAGCATCAAATTACACGCTCCTTCCAGCTTCCGCCCGTCGGCCCTCACCTCTTCTGTACAACAGCTCACTGCTCCCACTAAATGACTCTGGCCGACAACTTTACGAGCTCTCATTCCTTATCCTCTTGTTGCATCTCACATTCCGAAGACACCCAGCAGCAGTCTCCTTCCCTCCCACTTCATTCCAGTCAACCTCCGACTGCGAGGCCTTCATAGACAACTTTCTCCGCCGACTCGCTCACACCTCAATTGGACTCAAATGATTGATGGGATTTCGGATGGACTTGCCAAGATTCGCCAACAGCAAGGTCCAGGGCCATTCTGGTCCTGGAAGGAGACTAATTGTTCCCGGACTTCCATGCTCGGCTCTGGACGAAGGCCGACTGCTGGGGACATGTGAAGCTCGAGTGACGTGAGCGAGTTTGAATTGAGTGCAGTCCTAGAGTCCTAGTAAAGAGCCAAAGTGCTCCGACGAATCTCGGTACACTTAGAAAAGATAATTAGCGCTAGTGACTGGGTAATTGAATGTCATTCCGTTTCCCGGGAGCTCTGCCGTAGAGAGTGGCCTGGGAAGCAGAGGGCTGTCATGCACTTAGTCCATGCAAAGAGAATTGCCAGTTCACTCTGCTGGCCTCTTCTCCTGTGTTCCCATAGCCCATTATTGCTTCTCCTTTTACGGTAAGTAACCTAGTTTGCTTCATAACGAGAGCTGGAGATAGAGAAAGCGGCTGGCAGGATATCGAGCACGAGTCTCGGCGGAGGAGAGAATTCGTAATTCATGTTTCCTTGTCTTTGTCAGGCTGAAGAGCTTAGGTTCTGAAGACAACTTGTTTGTCTCCCAGCTCCCGCACGACCCAACTACACTTGACTATCTATTGGCGAGTAATCTAATCCCAGGCTTTATTTCCATATGCCACTCACTTTCTCCTTAGCACGTAAATCGTTAGGCTTACCGCAGCTCCCGTCTCCTCACTTTCTCCGAGACTCGAGCAGCCACGAGGGCTCAGAGCAGCGAGGATCTGAGCTCGGCTGCCAAAGGCCAAGCGGAAACCAATATGCCTGAAAATGAGATGTGGCCAGCTGAGCTCCTCTAGCTCCCATAATGAGACCTTCTCATGAATAACTTTCAAATGAAGGGAAATGAGAGCCCCTCCCGTATTTCCTTTTATTAGGATTCCTTGGAATAAAACCAGAGCATATTTCTGCTTTTTCAGGAATTACTCGCTGGAACAAGCTCAGTGGGGGACAAGACGAGGCTCACAGTTATTCACTCCACATGGGCAGGGCTTGGATTGGATCCGTCCGTGGGCTCCGGAACTTCTTTCTCCAAACTTTCCTTTTCTCTCTCGTTCCTCAAGGAGCTAATCTAATAAGAAACTTTGTTTAGGCATGTGTTGCATTACAATCAGAGTGGGGCTCATTTCCCCGCTCTCCGGCCTACCTAGCCGCGACGCTACTGGAGCAGAAGTTGCATATTATTGTCATGTTTTGGAGGTTCGAGTGGAGCCTCTGACGATTATTGAGTCCTACTGCGAAACCACTACGGCATTCCGTCAAAAGTTCGGATCGGGAAACTTGGACGCCTTGCCTGCGGACGCAGCTTGAGTTGAATAGCACTGGAGTCTCAATGAAAGAAATGCGAGGAAGACTAATGGGAACTGTTGCTCAATGGACGACGGAGCAAGAGAGTTGTTTTGGATATTGTGGGATGATGCAGGATGGAAGTCTCCTCAGGCCATTCCCAGCCAGCCACCACTACTACTCGCTCAACCAAGAACATTGGCAATTAGAATTTAGAATAGGTACAGGCTGGGTCTACATAGCAAGCATGGGTGTCTCTGGAATGCTCTCTCAAATCCGCCTGCTATCTTGCTTTGATCGAGTGGTAATAGACTGGAATTGCGTGGCGGAAAGAGCTGGAGGGAAACATATGTAGAACTGTAATAAATAAATATAAATGGATTCCAGAACTCCCTCCTGCTTGCCTCCGTCAGAGAGACAATCCGACCTGTACCCATCCACTTTCTCGAGCGAGAAGGAGTAATGTCCGTAATACGGATCCTGGAGAAAGTGATGCAGAGCCTTTGAAATGGAGCTTGCATAGATATTGGAGATCCCAGAGTGAAGTATCCTGCTCGACTACTAGCCCAGTTCCGCACAAGACACCCACCACCGTCACAACTCAAAAGGGGCATATTTGTACAAGCGACTACATAGATCGAGGTAGGCACTATCTTCTCAAAGCCACGCTGCTTTTCTTCTCGGTTCCTTTCTCCGGAATGTGAATGTGGGTCTGGGCTGGGGCTGGGAACATATTATGGCTTGCCAACGTCTTTGTGATAGGATTGGCTAGACGGCTTTTCATCAGGCTAGAAGGATTGACCTTTTGACGGGCTTTGGGTAGCAGGTGCTCCCTATGCAGGGAGGCTAATAATTAGACGGGTGGCATAGTTGGAGTGGTAGGCGAGTCTTAAAGCTGGGTTCAGATAGATCAGCAACGGCAATTTCGTACTCGCGACGGCAATGTGAGGAGTTTGGGCAATTTCACCAAAATGAGCTGCATCGCCAAAGCGATTCACATAGCATTAGCGAC
>VNWX01000083.1:0-34750 GCA_009869905.1 Ceratophysella communis
TATTGTTCCATGAGATCACATATGAACTAAGCTTTAAATTGCACTATTGCTCGACTTTCTACGATATCGGCGTATATAGAAACCTATACCCCAAAAACATTATGAATGACCCTGTACTTGGTTGGGGACTTCCGTCCGTTGTCCGTGCTGCTGTTCTTCAGCTCAACTGACAACTGGGCATGTTGGTGTTTTTTTTTCATGTCTGTTGTCTATAGATGGTAGACATTTGTTGACAATGACATTGCAGCTATGTGTTGTGCCACTGCATTGGACGATGAAAAATACCTTTTGTTGTTGTCTTTCTGCCAGATCACAAGTGATTTCTTACAAGGCACAGCATGAGCAGAAATAACGCGTGTGAAGAACTATGTAATTAAATATGAACATGACATTCCACCGTGACATGCTCATTTGTTGGGCTTGAATACTGATACTCTAAACATATAAAGATCACTTTTGGCCATTTCATCGGGAAAAAAGGGCATAAAAAATGAGATTCTTTGCCGTGTGGCTAACGCTACTTAGGTGCATAAGCTAAAGCATGCAGGTTTAGGTACCTACACACACGATATACCACACTAGGTATTATTATTACTATTATTATAGGCAGAATTGTCCAATTTTTTTCCCCCGATGAAATGGCCAAAAGTGATCTTCATACGTTTAGAGTATCAGTTTGGGTCTTGAGTATTTTCACTATCGTTATAATTTTCTTTCTTTGTAAACTAATAATGTATGTACTGTAATTCCTAATCAAAGCTTTACATTGGATACACGAATTATAAATGATCTCTCGAGTTGATGTTCAATATTGAAGGATCAGAAACTTAAAGCTTCACAATCATTAATTGGCTAACTTAAAATTGTTTTCTTGTTCTACTGTAGCTCTGGAATAATTTCATGAGCCGATCATCGCATTAAGAGCTACCGAAAACTGAAGTGTTACTGAGAGTGAGAATGGAAGACTCTCTCATCAATTACAATTTACGGCCTTCATACATGGACGTATCAACGTCGGGACAAGGGCGTCTGATGCCACCGCCGCCTGCCCCGTTTGATAGTGCAGTCAAGAAGAAGCTTTCAGAGGAGTTTCTGGATCCTGATGATCCTTCAGCTGGAGGAGATAAAGTGAAGACTTTTCTCCGTATCAGACCTCCGTCGAGTCGTCAAGCAATTGATCCCGGCCTGAATAAAGTCTGCTCATTTTATTTATTTAGTATTTTGAGTTGTATTCAGGAATAATTACTTAATTACCTCAGTTAAACAATGCCCAACAAATTGATTTGGTATGTTTTCTTAGAATGTTTACAGTATCGAAGACGACAATGTTCTGGTGGTCCGACCGCTGAATAAGAAAAACACATCTATGGACATTACAGAGTCACGTTTCAGTTTCTCTCATGTCTTTGGTCCAGATAGTTCTCAAAGTTCTATTTTTGATGAATGTGTTCTTAAGCTCGTTGACGGGCTTTTCAATGGTGACTGTGGACTTATTTTTAGCTACGGAGCAACAAATTCTGGAAAAACTTACACCATGCAGGGTAAGCACTTAGTTCAATTTTTTAAGCTTCTGTTAATTTTCAGTTAAACCTTTAATAAACAAATCTATAACCAGTAGCTCATTTTTGATTTTTGAGCCTCGAATAACGGGCAATCAAGTCTAAGCGATTTAGAAAAAAACTTGACCTTATGTATACTGCCTACTATTAATTGCAGGGTATGGGAAAGATTTTGGAGTAGTTCCTAGAACTTTGGAATATCTTTTCAATCGGCTCGATCACTTTTTGTACAAAAAAGGGGACATAAAACCAAATCAGTTTGACGGGCACATGATTCTTGATGACAGTAGCCGAAAGGCATTTGCTGAAATTAAGCAGAACATTCTTCGAGAATCAAAAATCGTAAGTCTCAGTTTCAGTTTATTTTAGTATCTATCTTAATATGGTAAATGCTTAATTTTCTGGGTTTGGTTGTATTACAGAAACCAGCTGATATTAGTCATTTTACCGAGTCGATCTGTCGATCTTCCTCGTCAATGTGTTCATCCACTGGTCTTCATGAACCCCAAGAGATTCTTGGTTTGGAGGAAACGATTGCAACAAATGCCAACGATACTGGTAAGTTTTATTATTTTTTTTGTATTTGGGCCGATGGCATGTAAACAATTTAACTCCAAGAATAACGATTTATTTTAACTTTAGTTTTGTCCGATACAAGTGTCGTTGCTGGTCAACCAATGTATTGTATTTGGGTATCGTTTGCTGAAATTTACAATGAGAGAGTATTTGACTTATTCGAGACCATTCAGAAAGGGAAGAAGCGTAAAGAGCTGAAGTTGTATCAGGATAAGGATGGAAGAGTTTACATCAATGGTAACATTAACATTTTCGCTTTGTCCTTATAATGAGTGTATCGCGTATTGACTCCTGACTGTATTTTATTCTTTTCAGATCTAACGGAATGTTGTGCTCATTCTGCTGAAGAAGCTTATCAGTTGTTTCTTGCCGGAAAGCAAAACCTTCACTTTGCGAAGACCCAGGCGAACATGACGTCAAGTCGATCACACTCATTCTTTAATATTCGAATGGTTGTTATTGGGAAGTCGGGTGCGTATGTTTACCCGAAACAGGTTTATCGGTAAGACCAAGAATTATTTAGATACTTAGCTAGTTTTGGTTTAGTTTTAATTTGGAAATTATGCTGTATTTTTTAATTTCAAGATTCTCATTTTGCGATTTGGCTGGGATCGAGCGAGTGTCTCAAACCGGAAACGTCGGAGCTCGATTGAAGGAGTCGGGAAGCATCAATCAGTCGCTTATCGTCTTACTACGATGCATTCGAGCTTTGAGGTTAGAGGTTACATATTTTTTGTAAAATACATTACCGAATGCTAATAATTCTTCTGTTCCGACCTTAAGTGCTAATTCTTTTAAATCTAAATTCTGTGTATTCATCACAGAGACCGCCAGGATGGAAAGAAGTCGAACATGGAAGTGATTCCATTTCGTGACAGTAAACTAGCTTGGCTTTTCAAGAGCTACTTGACCACAGCGACTCAAGTGTCCATGATAGTCAACGTGAACCCCGATCCTGAGATGATCGAGTCTAGTTTATTTGTATTGCAAAATTCCGCTTTGGCGAGCAGCGTAAGTGGCAACTCAAAATAATTTTTGTTATATTCTATCCTATGTTAGTATTCATTATAAAAGTTTTACAAGTACATAAATGCGTTGTTCCTTACTTTTAGATTCGAACTCACAAGAAAATCGAGCCACCAGCCAACGATACTTTATTCTGTCGTAAAATTCGGGCTTCACTTCAATTGGAGTTGCTTCCTAAAGTAAAGGCGCTTAGAGAGAATTGCCCGGACAAGACCGAGTTTGAGACAGAATCCGAAGGAGAAGATGAAAACGAAACACCGGAACCCGAGAATCAAATAACTGTCAAGCGAAGGATTGGAATTCAATCAATCTCCAAGTTTCATAATCGAATTTTGGCTCTTGAAACCGAAAACAAGAAGCTTCAGCGGGACCTGCGAATGGTCGAAGATGATGTTCGTGAGAAGGTTCATAAAGAGTTTGACATTCTTTTGAACAAAGAGCGTGAGAGATTCGAGTAAGTCCTAATATTTCTAGTTACGACCTGTGCTGGTGCTGGTTCTGTTTAAAAGATGAGCTGAGCTTCCGTTATCAAGTTCATCTCGTTTTTCAGATTACAGCTTTATGAAGAGGCAAGGCGTATGGCAAACTTTAGCAATCGTCGAATGTCATTGGCTGCGAGAGCACTGGACAGTAATCCAGGGATTTTAAATGTTTCAAATGATGACCGCAATATGCCCTCTCCAGGTGGCCTTTCAACGGCTCTTGACGGTAGCGCGAAGATAAAAATGTTACACGCCAGCTGTGTTGTCACCAGAAACACAGAATTGCCGATCCACAGCTTGGCCGGGAACAAAATGTACCTCAATGCGGGTGAAATACACGACGCAGTTCGGAAAAGCATACCACACTCAGAAGCTCAGGTGAATACTGAGTGGTCCACGATCACTCGCACCAGTGAGACGAATACCGAGGTCAGCGTCCGACCAGTTGTCGATTGTACAGATGTCTCAGTCAACACCATCGCTACACCCACTTTCACTACTGGAACAAACACGGTAGCTGGACTTTCCATGACTAGAGGAACGAGTAGCATTGTCACAACGACCTGCGCAGCGCCCACCTGCACCGCCGCAGTCGACCAGCGCAAAGTCTCAACTGCCTCAAACACCGTGGCTGTCTTTGGTCCAGAGTTTCTTTTCCCAAAAATTTTGGAAACGAGAGATATTGGAACATACACAAACGAAGCATCTGATGGAATTGACGAGAGCCCAGCAATGCATACTCGCAAGTCTATTGGAAACAACATGCTCTGCTCAAAAGTTACCAATGATAAAGGAACAAATACTGAAGCTAAGGAACTGGTCGATCAAGTATCCAGTACAGATCCGGCTGCGGAGACTCAGGACAGTTCCACAAATACTGAAGCTGAGTTCAGAGTTGAGAGTTCAACGAACACCGAACTTAAAGCAACAGCAAGTACCGGCATGGGTACCGAGGAGTTTGTGTACAACGTAACGGATACAATAATCGCGAAAATGTACTTCCCTAAAACCGTATTTATTCCTAATGCCAATTCTGAAACTAACACTAACACAAATGTGACAACATTTGAAGAAGTTGAGGTTCGTATTTATTACATTTGTATTTGAACGAACATGGAAGCAAACTACTGGCTTTGCCCGTTGTAATTCCTACGTATTACTCTTTCTGTATCTGTCTGAGCAGGAATTGAAGAAGACTTTGTGCGATGCACAGGAACTTTGCATTGACTATCACAAGAAACTGGCACTTTCCAACAGTAATAACGAAAAACTTACTCAGGATTATAACAAATTGGTGAGTGACCTGACCAGCCTTTAAGATCCCCTGGTCATAGATACTGATGAAATAATACCACATTTTCTTCGTTTTTTAGGCTGAGGAAAAAATGATTTCAGATGAAGATCAGGAGTGTCTTCATCTCACTATCGAGTCCTTGGTAAGTTACTTCAGTTTACTAAAAACCTGGGATTCCCAGTCCACTATCGACTTATCCCAGAATTTAATTATTTTTCGTGATATTGTTGCAGACTGATGCTAAAGCTGAGCTTGAGGCGGAACTAGCTGAGCTCAAGAAACAATTGAATATTTTACCAAAGAGCAAGCCAGCTGAAGGCAAGAATTATCAGCCTGTTGGGGTGTCCAAGCCACTTCCTGAGACTAATGAGCCACAGCTGGACATGGAGGGTGCCTTGGATGATTATGTTCCTGCTCCAGCTCCAGCACGGCGTACCGCCTCCCGCTCCAGAGTTCAACCCAAGTCTAGTGCAACAGCCCAAAAACGAAAAACGAGATCTACCAGCACTGTTATTCTTGAAGAGGACACTACCACAGGCAAGTGGACATATTAGAGTAGAGTAGAGCTGGATTCATTCATTCAAATCATAATCAGGAACCTAACGTTTTTATTGCTAATTGTAGAAAATCCAGCTGGCAGACTCGGGAATGGTGGAAATCAAAAGAAGAAGAGTGATGGGGTGGTCGAAGCCGTGGCCGTAGACTCGGATTCCGACTCTGATTTTGTTCCTGACCCTAAGCGCAAGAAAACCAAAGCAACAGAACCACTTGTCAGTACGAAGACTGTCCCACCGTCCAAGTCCGGCAAACAACTGCGACGTCGTTCGGGAAAATAAGAATATTTATGAATTCGGTGTTAAACTATCAAAAGTAACTGATTAATTATGAAAAATTCATTAGATGTCGTATTAGCTTTACGTTATACACACTATTTTTGCATGTACTACTTTGTGGTTTTATAAAATAAAATTTTGAGGCAGAAATCAAAGGTTCCTGTGGAAGTTGCACTGGTCTTCATACAGTTATGTCTTGCGTTGTGTTAGCTAAAATACCTTATTTTCTTTAAAATCATTTTAATATAACCTGGAACTTTAACTACTATGCGCTTGTAGGAGATAACTGATGATAACAAAGATGATAAAATAATAGCGTGCTTGTAGCTGAAGTATGGGTTGGTTACGATTTTGGGTCGTAGGACTGCTGTCAGCTTTCGTACTGAAGCATCCATCCTGGACGTGCCTGCAAAATTTACAGCGCAACGACAACCACCGTGGAGAAACGGTCTCAGAATCTAGAATTTCTGACAAATCCTTTAACCTTAGGCAGAAATTGTTGAAACGAAACTTCTTCTACTAATTCTAATGCACAAGTTTTGCTTCGGTAATTGGCTATTTTGTTCTCATGCGTTTATAATTAACAAGATTAATTTTGAGTGAAAATTATGCATTTCAAGCGTTCTAGCGCTCTCCTTCGCGAAACTGTAGCATCCTATGTTTACAAAAACTTAGCGAAGAAAAAGCTGTTTCGTTAAATTCAGGGAAACAGCGATTGTTTAAACAATATTTTCTGGTCAAAAAGTTAAAAAGTAAGTCAGAGCTAGAAATCCTCGTAAGTATACCTTTCTCGACCGTGTGCATTGTTTCCCTGACCAATTTACTGCATTGATCAGATTTTTTCTACAAATAAAAAATTAAAGAACCAACAACACGGAACCTGGTTATTTTTACGGAGCCTTTTTTCTTACTTTTTTTTTGCAAATAACATTAAAGGTAGAATTTACATGGAATTACATAGACATTATTTATAGTAATATTCTGTGTCAAAAAAACATATATTTAAAGACATTACTGTCATTTGATATAAAGGATAAATATAAATCTTTAAGTTTCTGTAGAGTAGATTCAACTGTATTAGGTATATTAAATAATCGTAGTGTAGGAATTTAGTGTCGACTCGACCCTGTCGACAATTACATTGCTTATGACGGTAGGATCGACGTCCAAGACCTTTCAGAAGAGAGAGTATTCATTTCGAGGCGGTGGTTGATCAGGCTGATTGTTTGGAGCCGGAACCTGAGCTCGACCCTCTGCATTGTGAAGATTGACGAACTGACCAAGTTCTCCAAACATTGAACGACCAAGATCTCGCAAACGAGCTTCTCCATGATCTGTCATAGCTCCTGGGGCTTGGGCCAGAAATCCTTGATTTCCAGCAAATGGGTCAGGTGGAGAGGCGTCCGAATTGGAGTGAGGTGGTAGGAATCCAGGGTTGGCCCTTGGTGCTCCAAGGAGTAAAGCGCCCCAGTCCTCAGTTGGAGGCAGTTCCCCTGCTCGAACCATATCCAGTACTTTCTGTCTGTTGCCAACAACAGACTCCGTGAGTCTCAAAATATTGACATCCAATGGAACTCGCGGTTGGACGGGCACGGGATCGCCAGGAGCGTTGTAGTTTCCGAAGTTTCCATAATCATTTCGGGGTGCAAACTGAGGCTCTGCTGGCTGATGCTGCCCGTACCGTCGCTGATTATTTTGATAGTTCTGAGCGGCTGCACCAAACGCAGAAACGTCAAGCGGATTTGGACGGTTATGATTTGGATTTCTGGCCACTCGATCAACTTCAGGAGGATTCCCGAACATGTTGGAGCCGCTGTACGTTGCGTTAGAACCTGTGTATGGATAGTTATTTCCCGCCAGTGCTTCAGGGCGATTAATGTTCCTCATACTGGAAGATGAGGCATGCGGCTCAAAGTTTGGAAGATTTTGACCCATAGGACTCGGAGGAAGAGTCTGAGCCTGCGAGACCGAGAAGAGGCGGGGCTCGTTAAGGATTCCTTGCTGGCGATTCTCGTTGAAGATCCCGGGATGGCGCAGAGGGGAAGACTGAGCGTATCCAGGATTCAGTCTCGGCGTTGGTGAGAACCGGCCAGCTTGCTGAAAGTTATCCGAGGAGTATGGGGAGAATCGGTTGTGTGGAGGAGTCGGAGGGTCACTGCTCGTGTTCCATCCCCAGTTATTAGCATTGGTGCTAGTGCTGGGTTTCTCCTTGCCGTAATAAGAATTGGCGAAATTTGCAAGCTCAGCGCCTGGCAGTTTGTAAGGTGCACCCGGTAGCTGATTTGGACTTGGCCGGGCAGCTGGAACTGGACGACTGACTGCAGCACTAAACTCCGGCGGTTCTTGATTCAAAAACTCAACGTCTTCTCGGTTCCATGAGCTTGACTCAAATTCAACACCACTTCCAACGGGGCCCAAGTCTGAGCCTTGATCACACTGGCTGGAATATCCTGAAGCAAAAGGATAGTTATTTCCATCAGCACCAACGCAGTTCATTCCAGAAGTTGAGGATGCCGTCACCGAAGACTGAGATAATGAGAAAGCGGGAGCACTGGAGCCTGAGAATTGGAATTCATCTCTGACAGCTGGAGCATTGTGAGAATCACCATAAAGAGCGAATCCACCAGACGACTGGGAGTCTGGGGTCGTGGATGCTGCCTTCTCCACATGAGAGTAATCAACGCTTGTAGCTGATCTGACCCAGCTATTTGAGGGTGGAACAACGAAGTCCGAAGTCTGAGGACGCACCGTGGAAGCACTGGCTCCCAGCTGCAAAGCCTTCTGGGCCATTTGTTGCTGCTGTTGAGCTTCTGCTCGAGCTTTAATATGACGAGGGGCCATGTTGGATGTGGAGGCGGATGGACCTGTGCGAATTTTGCTAGAAGAAAATGCGGGGGAACCAGCAGACTTGTTAGGCACCTTATTCCCCTTCCGCGACTTCTCGGCAGACGTGTTAGTATTATTTCCACGCGGTCCTGTGTCAGCTCGACGCTTCCCCTTGTTTCCTGGATTACTAGCACCACCTGGAGTCGTTTCTCGGTACGGCTTCAGATCTCCACTCCCATTGTACGTCTTATCTTCTTCCTTTTCCTCTGTCTTGTTCGCCTTACTACGCTGTCGCTTCGTCTTTGATGAGATAACCTGCAATTGAACAATTACATAACGTGAGTGTAGGTTGATAATTCTTTTCATGGACATGCGCGATGCGTGCTGCTAATGCTAATTACTGTATTGACTAACATTATAAGCAACGGGTGAATAATTTACCTCCTCAAACTTAGCCGGTTGTTTACGTCCATAGTAATAATCGTCACTATTGTATCCAGCCAACTCATCGTCCTCATCATTGTAGTCGGGATTCATAACGATCATGTTAGAATCCTGATTGTAAACTCCGGCTCCCGGTGGAGGCATTAGTTCGCTCTCATCACTAATACTTCCCGAATCTGCTCAACAAGCAAAATAGAATTCACATTAGAAAAGTGAGGCAGAGCAGAATTTGGTGCACACAGGCATCCATTATTACAAATTACAATACGCAAAATAGCAGTTCAGTCACGAAGGAGGAAACCATTCACGAATTCCGGACTATGACTAAACAAATACAGCAACTAATCCGAGTATCTCACTCGAAGCCTAATAGGCAAGAGGTGGTGGTGGTTGAGGGCAGCAATAAATACTCTACAGAGAATATGGCACGGTAGGATTATGAATAAAGCTATACTACAAAACTATACTAAGATTTTGCCCGGTTGCACAAGGATGTCGCCAAGGACAACAATTTACGGATCATGAATTTCAATGCATTCAAAAATTTTGCACAGATGCAACTATGGATTACTACTTCTTTAGAAGGAAAACGTAGATCTACTTTTATCTAATGGATACTGCAATGCAATGCAAGCTCGCCATAACCATTAACTGCCTCAAGCCGTCAACCTTCGATTCATCCGATGCCCCATTAATTTTAATATTTTGATCTCTCTTGAACTTTATTTTATAAGCTTGGCTTCTCAACACTAACATAATTTAGATCCTTGTTTGAAAGGAAAACGTTTCATTTATAATCCATGCTCCAAGATATGTAGCTTTTAATTTAAGTTCTAATGCTATGTAACCCATGCCTCGGCTTAAAACTGGTTAGGTTCTGTTCATTTTCGGATTTGGAGTGATTTAATTTAAGAAGTCGCAGAAAGAAAGGAAATAAATATGAATTCGGATTTAATACAGCTATATAAGCCAAAAGCTAAACACCAATGGATGCTGAACAGTACTCAACCTTAACTACCAGCTAATATGGCCATGATACATGAGACCATTGCGTTTGCATGAAGTTGCACATTCGAGCACTACTGTGTGCAATGCGCAATGCAGTGCAAATAGGCGGTTAGTTTTACTTATCAGGCATGCACGGGAGGAATACCGCCCACTACCGCGACCCTGTCAAAAAACAGGGTCGAAGACCCTGTCTAAATGTCAGGGTTCAGAATTATGTCTGTGACCCTAAAAAAACAGGGTCAAAATTGAAAAACGGGGTCCAATTTTCAAAAATTTTTAAGCGCCTTCGGCGCTTAAGTACTCTATTTCTCTAAATCTCCAAATCAAGTCGCCAAAAAATTGACCCTGTTTTTTTTCTGGGATTGGGCACCCTGTCCTGGAAAAGGGCTCCCGGGCATGTCTGTTACTTATTATTGGCATTGAGTGTGTTGTCAATCATGAAGCCATGTCTACGTCTCTAACAGGGTATGAGATATGCATTAAGTGTGAAAGTGAAACTCAAAGACAATAGGAAGAGCGAGAACATCGAATGAACCAAAAGAAGAGTGCATGGAGCAAGGACGGATGCTAGCAAAGGCAGTTTCCATAACCAATAGTGCAAGTAGTGTTTTGCAGGGAAACTGACCTGAACCGTGACCTAATGTGGACAAGTTGTTTATCTTGGTGATAGTGATTCCTGCAGGGAGTTTGAGTTTGCTCAAGTCAATCTCATCACCGTGTGGCCCAGGAATATATGAGAAAGACTTTCCAGACCCATCAGTCTTTGGGTTTTGAGCGGAAGTAGAGGATGAGGTCGAGGGGATTGGTGAAAGCGCGGACGAGAGGTAGGAATTGTCATTGACTGTCGGTTGACTGCCTCGACCGAGGCTAGGATTTGCAGTACTGGCCCCTGACTTCAACCAGTTCCCGCCTTCACTGTTCCTTACATTTTCTAAAATCACAACTCCATTTTCCTTACCGCTGGCCTCTGACTGGCTCGTCTCCGACTTGGCCTCCGTAGTTTTCTTTTTCTTCTTTTTGTTTTTGTTCTTGGAATTAGTCGTCTCTGCGCTTCCATTTCCATTGCAAGCCGTGGTGCTTGCACTTTTAACGCTAGAGGTATCGTTAGACAGAGATCGCTGGAATACAGTCTTCCCACTGCTCGGCAGAACTAAAACGTAAAGCAAAGTACAATGAGTTTTGATAAATCCATCATCAGATCGAACATATTGGCAATAAGACCACTTCTTCGCACAGAGCTTATAGACTGCATACAGTACAAAAGCAGAAGCAGATACTGAAAATTGTATCATGCAGCATGCAAAAAGTATTCGCTAAGTATTGTCAAGCATACACAAATAGTCCATCTGCGCAGGAATCTTGTCTTATTTTAGATTCTGCCTTGGGCTTCAGGTTTGGTTAAACAAGTTTTTACAAGCAAAACTAAGGTATTGACTAGGAGACCAACTTTTCAAGCTCCCATAATCCATTTTAGTATTTAGTTTAGGAATATTGGTTGAATTAAAAAAATAATGCAAGAAAAAAGTAAGCTTAGAAACAAATCGTGTGAAAATGACCGCCATTCGCCATGTATGGAGATCAATAGGAAAAGAAATGTAAACTATGCTACGCTTTTTTGATTACTCGACGCCAGCACCCTATGTCATGTGCGTGGATTAGAGTAATGATTACTACTATACTCATCGAATTATTTCTTATGTTACCCCTTCACCAATTGATTTTAAAAATATTAATAAATAAAAATTCACAAAAAGGACTACAGTAAAGCGAAAGTTAAATCTGCAAAAATGTGAGTTTGTAGTTATACACAGCTAGATACCTACAGTTTTTGCATGCATCACATTCAAGACGAATAGGAACAAGGAACTTCGAATTAAAAAAGAGTAACAAATCTACACGAGGAAGTAACGCAGATAATCAAAGTTTTAAGCAGAAGTCAAGAAGGGTCCAGGGTTGATGGACTGGGAATTCTTTGTACATGGACACTGGACACGGTATCTTTCAAATGGATGTCTCGACGACGACACACGTACACATGCATGAATATTGGTAATTCATGACATGGACAACTGGACAACTCTCAGGTACACGAACGGACGAAGATCACGAACGAAAAACGAAACTCATACTCTTGACACAGAATTTAGAAAATAAATGACGGAAAAACTTGATACTCAAGACGGATAAAGGCGAACTCATAAGTACGAACGAATTACGAAATGAAAACCAAACTAAACAAAACGAAATACTCGAAAATTCGTCAGAAAAGCTCATGTAAGTCAATCAAGATTCCGATTCAGTCAAAAATTAATCTGAAGCATTAATTCATTAGATTAAAGATTAGAATATAACAGACGAATGATCAAAAACTGAAATGCTGACTAGAATACAAAATCAAATTTTAAAAAAAGCTCAACTGCACTTGCTATTTTCGCTATCCCAAAATCCAAAACCAACTAATATTTGACTAGTTTGAGCGTGCTCTCCTGCTAAAAACGGCAAGCAACATGAGTGTAATTCTTCGCGTCTGTTCAGACACGAATTTGTTTTGTGAAAGATACCTTGACCATTGACAAGTGTGTAGAGCAGATCCTCATCACCCGTCTCACTCTTGACACTAATTGTGACAGTAGTGTCGGGGGCAGTGGAGTGGCGTCGAATTGTGACCATTTCGGAGGACTTACGAGGAACCGCTGGCTCTCCACTACTAGATGAAGCTGCGGCCGATGGCGCTTGCGTGCCTGGCAACAGCGTCGGTTTCAGAATGGAATTAGCTGCTCGAGCAGCAAGTCCTGGAATTGACTCAGTCTTGGCAGATCCATCAGGCTGACTGGCCTGAGCTTCCTCCTTTCCTTTCTTCTTCCTCTTCTTCTTCTTCTCTCGCTTCTTTCGGGCCTCTTCTTCTCGTTCAGCTTCTTCACGAAGAAGCTGTTCAGCCTCCTCTGCTTTACGCTTTTCCTCGGCTTCTAATTTTGCCTGCTCTTCTAATGCCTTTTGCGTTTGTTCCTGTAAATTACGCAAACATTAATACCTGTGCACGGTACTGTGGACATTTTATCTGGCCAACTTCAGCAACTTGACAATGGTAATGATACCAGTTTTTGGTAAAAATTAATATGAATAATGTATTTGCTATTTAATTAAGAATGCATTTGGCAGCCAAATGCAACGCGAAAACTAAATATGTCAACTAAATACCTAAAGTCTAATATCGTAATGACTTCTGTCCTATTTTATTAATCGGACTTAAGTCATGGTGGTCAGCAGAGCTGTCCCGTTCGCAATTCAAATACGGAGTCGAGCACTGCCTTAGTTCTACTTTTCGATCACAATCTAGCTCGTGGTCAGCGTTTGTCTTACTGAGATTCAAGTGACTCGTAACAATATTAAAGAAACAGTGATGCTGTTATCGTGGAAGGCCATCAGTATTTTACAGCGCCTAACAGTTGATTTGGCAGATGCTAATGCCACTAACATTGACATGATCTTCGCATTTCCATTCAACTTCTCGTTGTAAAACCAGATATATGTTATTTGTAGCGATAATCAGGATTTTAATTTAGCTATAGGATTGCAGAATTAAGTACAAAGAGCAAAAGTATAATTTCTTACCCGTTTTTCCTTCTGTCGTGCTCTCTTTGCTTTTTTCTTTGGATCGCCTTTCTTGTCAATATTCAAACCCTCAATGTTCTCCACCAACTCATCAACGTCCATCGTTCCATTTGGATGCTCATTTGTTGTCACTGTCTCGTTAGCTGGTTTCTTCTGTTTAATAGTACCATGGATATTATAATAGTAGAATTAGTGAAATAAGTGTTTGAGAATTAAATTAACTTTTTCGATTGGGCCTGCGCCTGCTGCCACCTGCTGGCCCTGTTGGGTCTGTTGCTGGGCCTGAGTCTTTTCCCTCTTAAGCTTCTCCCGAAGATGCTGACGGGTTTTAGCATACCCCGTATTGACAGGTAGCCCCTATAGTGGTTTCAGTATTTAGGTAACCGTCATCAACTCATTAGCTTAGTTTTAATTCAAAAGTCAAACCAACAAAAAAAACCTTCTCCCCAAATCGACGCCCAGACAGTCGGAAAGCGGAAAAATACTATGTACAACATAAGCCAAAGCGCTTGGCGCAGCTACTAATTAAATTATCAGCATCAAAGTTAGTACAGCACCACTGTTAAGTAATTGGGCTCACCAGACCAGACTAGACTAGGACTAGACCGTAACGGACACCAGACTAGACGACAAAATTAAGTATAGCAAGTTGGGACCAAGCCTCCCATCCCAACCCCTCCCCTCGCAATCCATCCGTATTCGTTTCGTACGTAGTAATTCGTGTTTCTATTTCTACTGATTAATTGGATAATACTACTCAGATTTCCATGTATCACTTCAACCCTCTCTTCCTCTATGATTTAACTCTAAACCTGAATTGCGGGGATTAAACTTACAGTTTATAAATGCGCGAATTCGGTGTTGAATTAATTCAGGGCACGGAAAACGTTCATTCTAGCCGCATATCATATCATACCTCTATTTATCCTAAAAATTCAATGGCATAGTAGTTCATGTACACCATCTTGTTATACTCCGAATTGAAACATTTCAATCTGGATCTCATGATATAATATACTGAATTAATAATTATCTCGGGCCAACAGCCAACAGGTTCTCAGCAGATGGCAGAAAATTAAGCAGGTATTTAAGTTCAAGCTTGAATACCTTCCTTGATTACCATTACGGATTAAACCGCTTCTTTTCCTTACTTATGTTAAATACATAAAACAGTGTATAGGTGTTTATCGATACCAAAAATATACTTATTTTATATTTCAGGTGTTTCTTCAGATGTCAGGAACGTGACAGATTTCCAGTTTGTGAGCATTACATAAAATTGATATTTTAAACGTATTCAGTTCAGAAACAGTACAGATCTGACATTCGTAGTGTTACTGCAACTTCGTACCGTCAAGTCAAGCAGCAAATCAAAATATAGTACTGTTGACTGTCCACTGTCTGCCACAATCACAAACTTAGTGGACAGTACCAATTTAAATAATGACATACTTGAATTCTCCATGAGTATGATTGACTTACACGAACTCTGTCCCGTCTGAGCTTGAAGTGACAGCATTTGCATCCCTCAGTTTCGGGATACATCTGCATGAGGACACTCCGCCGATAGCAACAAGCCATAACTGCCAACTGCTCAGCTAGGCCTAACTTATTAGTTCAAAACGCCTGTCCAGACAACTAATTAAAGGACAATCTCACAGATGGGTAGATACTGGTGACTCGTGAAAGGCTTGACAACAGAATTGACAGCCGTGTGTTGTAAAAAAGAGGTGGGAAAGGGACCGTGGTGCTCAGGGGAGGTAAGTCCCATGGACCACGGTGGAGAGGTCGCGTGAGAGTGAGGGGCGAGTGGCGGTGCTTGGCAGGTGGTCTGAGGTCACGGGGTACCCTGACAGGCGGGAGGCTGCAGTGACTGAGTTGAGTCAACGGACGTTACAAGGGAATGCAATGAAGAATAGTGGACACGCAGAAAAATTCCTCTACTTTGAATCGAGACACGCGGAGGAGAAGCACCAAGGAAACTCCTGGCTCGTCTCACCAACGCAACGCAACGCCTGAGTCAGAAAAGAAAGCCTGACCGGCAAGCCTTCCTCTTCTGCCTACACAACATACATGCTCATGCTGCGCTACTGCACCACCAGCGTCGTCGCTCGTCGCAACTGTGTACGTACGTACCTATGTTATACGCAGTAGACAAAAGGAGAACGAACCGAGGAGGGCGCCGCCGAGCCGACTGCCTCTGCCTCCTCCGCGTCTCTTGCATTCCATTTTGCATTGTTTACCGTGCGTACGTCTGTCTACTGTCAACTGCATTCTACTCTCATGGCGTACGGCACGGCACGGCACACGCACAAACAACCCGTTCACGCTACGTGTCGTTTTTTGGGTCACTCGACCTCGATTCGACACCTTCTTGCCACCATAGCGTAGTGGTGGTGGTGAGCGGTGGACTCATTCAGTACTTGAAAATTTTTGAAAAAAATTCGTATCTCTAAATTAATTAGGATTTGGATTTGGATACTGGGTCTTTTTCTGTAAATTTCGTAAGTTTTTGCACCCCCTCCAGGAGGTACAATTACATAGAAAATGTTTTTGCACCTCAGTTCAGTGGGTGTACAATTAGCGCAGTCTTGACCCTTGATACCCACGGCAAAATGACCCTAATAAAACTGGTTACCCTCATTAACCTTAGCAACTTTTGCCAAACAATCTCTACTTAAGTACCAAGGTAAGGCCTCAGGTCAAATCCTTCATCCATAGTAGACCAATTTAAACGTGACCTTGCTACTTTAGACAAAAAATAATCTTATAACGAGGAGGATAGCAACTTCTATTTGGGTCATTTTCAGTTTGCCGTAGGTGTCAAGGGTCAAGAGTTCGCTAACTGTATCCCCACTGAGGTGGGGTACAAAACGTGAACATTTTTATTTTTAATCTAATTGTACCCTCAACGAACGGAAAGGGGGTACAAAAACTTATAAAAATTACAAAAGACCCAGTATCTGCAATCCAACCTCTGATTTGAGATACTTACATATATTTTCAGAACCGCTGACCGCCTTGATATCCTGTATCGATTTTTAAAAAAAAATTCGTGGCACAGATTTACCAGATTTAGAAACCCGGTACCCCACTTTAAGTAATTTTGCAAAATAATTTTCAAAATCAATTCTTGAGGAATTTTACCGACCGTGCCGTGATCACTTGTTGCTTGTCATTTAATGTTTTAAGTTTGACGGTTTCTTCAATATCTATAACTACTGACTATGTGTATGTATAGGCAATCGAATCAACACACTGCCAAGTGCATGCCTGCTGGTGGGAAATACTGATACTCAAAATACCTTTCCTTACATAAATTCGGAAAAATCCTGTTGCCTGTTAGAGTCTTGCTTAACTGACCCAATTAATTAAAATTAAAAGAACCCACCGTCATCATGATATGAAAGTGGCCATTTCCAGTAGGGACCAATTCCGCTTCCCATATCTCCCCCATGATGAAAGATTGTGCAGAACGGAAACAAGAGACTTCGAGAATCGAGAATGTCAAATGTGAACAGCTGACAGCAAAGGAGAGATGTACGACGATCGAGGAGTTATGTCAACAGAACAGATGACAGACGATGAGATATGAGATGGCACAGATCACAGACAGATGATAGACTACGATCAACGATGAAGAACAAAACGGCTCGGCTGTCGAGGAGGGCTGAAAATGGCGATCTCGGGGGTGTGTAGGTGTAAGTGGCGGGTGGGTGGATTCTGAGTGTGAGGACAAAGGACAATCAAGAGCTCCACCTACACGGGCACATGACAAGCAACAACTGCTCTCACCATGCATGCCATATTTCTTTAACAGCGTATTCTATGCAAAGCTGGCTGGCCACAGAGGAGAAGTCCGTCTCCAGCTCCTGCGCTGAGCATGGTGAGCAGCTAGGGTTGTAGGTGGTGCTGGAGTATGCGACCTGCAACACGCAATCACCAGGACAAGTAGTCACAATCACAAGTGACGAAGTGACCGTGACCACTACTGACCAGCCGTAAGAATGTACGTTACACGTAAATATGCATGCCCCCTAACCTGTATCATATTTGTCGAATCGACAGTTTGCCATTCAATTAACTACAGACAACGAAGATGAAGATGTAACATCAACTTACATGATTCGCCCTGCAAAGGAGAAATTGATCCCTAAAATGGGCACGCTGTTCCTCCAAGAACGTCTGATATTCTTGTTCGAGGCGCTGTTGAGTCCAGCAGCCGCTGCTGGTGCAGCAAAGTGACGATCGCATGGTTGACAGAAGATCCGAGGTCGAGACTACGAAACTCTGCTACACGTCGACAACGATATCGGAGGATATTTAGTCACCTGTGACCTGTCAACGTCGTCAGAGAACACCGTACTGCCAGGCCTACTACCGATCCAGTACTAGACAATCCGACATCCGACTCCGACCCCCTGAGTGTGAACTGTTGACGTCTGCGTCGGTGTGGCTATGCGTGTGAGATTCCACCTCATCTGTCATCAAGAAGCCAAACTGACGACAACCGGGAGTTTTAAGAGAGAACTGGCTGGGCAGGTTATAGTGAGGTTGTCGTTATTATTGACACGGATAGGATGCTAAAGAAATGCACGCCCCGGCTGCTGGGTTAGGTTAGGTTGCTGATGACCCCTATTCTCTACAGCAGCATGGTGCATGGTGTCGTCTGCCATTAGAACATTTACCAATCCCAATAGTATGTAGTTCTGTTCTTATTCTATCAATTATCTCTAGACGAGGTAGGCTAGGCCAAGTAGCACATTCACATTACGTACATTTCTGGGTACATACATGAAAGTAAGTTGAATCTGATTTAAAGATTCTGGATTATGTCTGTACATAGGTACATACAACAAACTTAAAACTTACAAATAACTAGCTGCATCCTCCTACTAGTAATCCATATCAGTATTGCGTACATTGTCTAAACCTTTTTTTTTTTTAAATTTAAATCCTAACTACTGGCAGACAGCCATTAGTCCTCTTTCATAATGCATGAAACTCCTCCTATACATAGTTTTGCTGGGACTGATCTATTGGATTAATATCAAATTCTTTCCAAATAAGTGGTTACGACGACTTACGACGATTGCTGGCTGTCATGCATGGGGTACACACATTCTATACGCCAATAATAACGCGTTAATCTCGCAAAACATAAATTGCAAATACGATCATTCCTGGCTGTCATGCATGGGGTACACGCATTCCATACCCCAATAATAACGCGTTAATCTCGCAAAACATAAATTGCAAATACGATCATTCCTAATGAAATTAGCCAGCAGAATGGCGGTTACCGTTATCTTAGCTTTTACTTTCTTTATAAAACATTTTAGCTTCATGGCCTATTTGTATTTACAGGATTCCAGATACCCAGCAATCAATAACCGTCGGCTGGAAGTTGTAAACCGCGCTCGGGGGCGGCGGATTCTGAGTGATTATGCTCTCAATCACCATTACCAAGATTGGATGCCATAAGTAATTTCAGCATCGGCTTTGAACAAGTGCCTCATCGAACCGTACCGACCAATTCAATTTACAGAAGAATTCGAGTATCAATCAAAACAGGATTATGAACGATTGTTAGTCAACGCGTTGAGGTAAAAATAACAGACCGAGACCGAGACTGACGCTAGATAATAGATCAAGATCAAACCGAAAGTTCTGTCGCTAGCTAACAATTTCACAATTCGCAACTCACCGACGTCAAACTAATGATAAAATGTAAGTTAATAAAATTCTGAAAATAGGAATGTGGCGACCTACGGGTAAACGAAAAATTCGTCCAAGTATCCTTCCAATAGACCCAAACACCATTTTGACTGATGAGTTCACGAAAACTTAACTTGAATTGTAAGTCGTCTTACTATGGATTTCCAATAACGCATTTAAACATTTCTCTCCAAACTTTCATATTTTTGTTTACAAGACTAGTTTCAAATATTGATTTGTCTATTGTTCAATGAGTATGTAAAATTAGAAACGCTTCATATTGTTCTACTGAGTCACTTTCACTATTCAATTCCATTTGAAACTAAGAAATAAGTACCAGAAATTCCTGTAAAACAAATGTTAATGGAAAATGCAAGTGCCCAAGTTAGAATTGCAACTATCTCTACTCCTTCACATAATGAAAGACTGACGGCATTACACCCCTCATGCCTAGCAATTTGCTCTGCTGGAATACAAATCCTAACGCCAAACGAAGGAAATTCTAAGAAATGAACCATGACATGACTAATTTATTTAACGCAACTTGAAAGACTTACACGACCCCGTTTGTAGCTCTGATATCTCGGCAACTTGCAGTCTCCAGTGCATACCCTGCCAATCGTTTGTCGCGCAAGTTCACTCTGCATCAAAGCTGCTGCTGGGGATTGATGTCCCAATAACAGATAATTGTGAAACCAGCACATACAGCTATTGTCGCTGTCTCTTCTTGCCCTTTTTCCTGAGGGTGCCATGATGGCCAACCTAACACCACTTTACAAAACTATTTCTATGTTCCTCAATTGCTGAAGCTAAAATCCAGACTTGCAGATACTCGAACGCGGCTTACAGTACTGAGAAACCCAGCCCGACCCCGACACTCGACCTAGTCCAACTCAAATACTAATTCCAGATCCCAATCCCATCCGAACAACCCAGAAGCCAAGAGTGTCACGCTATAGTTTCCTCTTCGCCAATACGAAGTAGGGGTGACTAATTGTAATTATTGGATAGTTTGCATGAACAACGGAGTTGCATTCCCAATCACTTATATATTATAATCTATCTATATGCCTGGCCTGATTCCTGATAATAATATGTCATTATTATGAGGCGTCGTGAAGCCCCGTTCCTGTCTCAAGTTCCTGCAACTCCATGCCTTCTTTCCACGTATACATTCTCAGGAGTCAAATACCGACGCTAAAGTGCGAACTTTGCACTTTTTAAAAATATGTTGGCCTGATTTCAGATCTAGCTTGGACTTGAGCCTACAGAGATCATCTTTCAATTGCAGACAATTCTAATAAATACTCTACACGAAGATTAGAGATATTGACTGCTGATATAACCTATGATTCGAAGCCAAGTTTCCTCAAAAACCAAAACAATGAAGCTAAGTATATAAAGTTTGGTTTAAGGTTCTTCTATAAACAAATAGCTAGCAAACTGTGGAAGTACCTCAAACACATAATAAATCAAGAATTGAGGATCATAACACTGGATAAGAACGAAAATACATAAACAAACACAATTTTTATGTTCATGGATCTAATTGTATACTTGAATAGACCTCTATTCTTTTTTTAATCTAAATATACTGAGCCTACGTTCAGTCAATTTTGATAAAAACTTTAGCAGGCTCTTGCTTTAGTTGACTACAATTAATTATAGTAAATTTACTGAATTTAAATAGGTACCATAGTGTCAAGTGTTTATTAGGTGTAAGATTACAGAGCTGTCAACAAATACGGTCGACCACTCTCGATTAGGTAATGGGCTTGAATACACTCTTTGCTATAAAATCTGATACAACTTGGTTATGATTGTCGAATCGAAACGGTTGAATATTTAGGCCAGAACTCAGAAATAATATAGAAGAACTTTTTTCGTGTGAATAGGGACATGGACGCTTCGATTTCTGGACAGAATCTGAACGCTACGAAACTTACTTTCCCGAATTCCATCACTTATTATTTTATCAACAAGGATGAGGATGACCAAATTTGAAATTTTTCTTGTACATATCTACTTAGTTCAAGCGCCTGCCTTAAGATTCTCATTGATCAGCGAAGTTCCAAGTACCACCCTGTATTCAATATAGCTCCTACTTTAATGTTAGGACTACATTCTTGAACGCGATCGGAATGAATGGTATAGATATCCAACCAAATCTTTTACCAGTATAGCGGTATATGCAATGTAAACCTGTACAGTTAACAAAACAGGCTATCGCGCTGAATGCGGATTCCCCGACTAAACCTCACCGTCAAACGAATGATTAGATATGTTGACTGCTGACGTAATTAATAGAATACTTCAGACGGAAAACGATTTAAGATTGGCCTCCATAAGTATATTTATATGATAATCCGCAATGCAGAATTCATGAAGAGTTTTGTTGTGCTAGGCTTAATTGCGGCGGTGCTACTATATTTAGAACGCCCATAATTATGACACAAAGCCTGGATTTACAAGTCCAGGTCTAGTCACGGTGTTTCAAAATTCGGAATTCCTTGTATCGGAATCGCAGTCAACTCATCATTATCTTTGGCACAAGCATAACGTGCAGTTTCTAGTGTTAGTCCCCAATACTTTGAATGCAGTTAGGTATTCGTTCTGTATCCTCATTCATTATCAATTTCTTCCACTCAAAACGCAATTATTTCACGCTGCCTATCGAAACATCGTATGTACAAGTTGACTCAATTGCAAGGGATTTTATATTACTTATTTTAAAAGGGTATATTTTTCAGTCTGTGTAAATTCCGCTAAAAGTAAACCCCTGGTAGTGGTTTAAGTTTTCCCAGGAATACAAGCAAGCGGCAGCAGCAGTTCAGTCAAACAAGTTGACTCGCAAGATCACAGACATAGCAAACAAAGCAAGTTACTGAGCATGTGCAGTAGTATGATGCCCGAGTTCATGTCGGGCATTTTGATCGTTTATCATTCATTCGCTACTTTGAAAATTGAAAAGTGTTTGAAAATATTACTTTGGTCACTGGGTTTGCTTTCTCAATTTAAATATTCTAAAATTTTGATTCATTCTGTTTGAAATAGAAATGAATTTTTAAAGATGAGAGCTTGATTTAGCTGCTCTAATATCCTCGGTACTCACTCGTACGACTTCATCGCTCATCAATTTTGTGATACATATAGGCACGAGATGACAAATGCTGATGATTGACTTTAATTTAATGTAAAAAATGCTAAGAATATCAACATCTTGTCGCCTGTTTCACTCACTTTTTTTCCTTCTCCTCCTGTGTAAACCAAGCTTGCAATTTCAACACTTTGATTTTCAAACGTTGCAAAAATCAGAGAAAATCCAATTCCAATTTCCAATGAATTGAAAATTTAATAAGCTCATAATATTAGTAATCTTGGGACCAATTCAGACTAGTCGAGCATAAGTAACTTCAATCCATTGAGAACTTGAATATTTGACTTGAATACATACATACCCAGCTCTTGCTATTGCCAAGCCATAGACGACCTCACATGCACGTAGACCAAACAAATAAGTTTTAATTGCTCAAGAACGAATCAGGCCTTCTCTTTCTGAAGCTTGTGACTTGCAACATAAGAAGACAATGGAAATGGAAGTAGCGGAATGCTAACTTGAAATTAAAAGCTTTAATATAAATGACTCGTAATCCCCAAGCCTATAGAGAACGAAGCAAGAAAGAGGACACCTGCGTTCAGTCAAAATGAAGCTTCTGACGTTAGCATTTTATCTCATATTCCTCGTTCAAACAGAATTAAATTTATAAATTCTATGACCTAAACTGAAATGACCACAACTCACACATCACAACTTTTTTGACAGGAACAGGATACGAGATCTACGACGCGAAGTCAGAAACATCAATAACAAAGCAAGAAAAATTAATAATATCATTTGGACTTACTTTGGCAGGAGCTTTGCGCGGAGTAGCTGCTCCAGGGGTAGCAGGGGCATTACAATACAAATCCCCTGAAAAAATAAAATGTAGACAAATTAGTATTTGTAAATCATAATTCTTAATTCAAAAGCTTATTGCTGCATTCCAGACCACAAAAATTCAACATTTTAACGAATGATTTAAGAAGCCATTTCATCGTTCTGATTTCGTCTTGAATTTAATCGAACCTCCAATCGAACGGACATCAATCAGCCTATGAGTACGCCTATCTATGTTGTTTAATATGTATTTTTATGCATGTTATATGTGATACATAGAAAAGCGTGGGCTAGGCAAACAATACCGCACGCCGTCAGTCTCAACTCAATTCGTACGCCATACTAATTCGTAATTAATCATGATAATTTGCCGGTAATTTTATTGGCGTACTGTAATACACTGAATGAATCCTGGAGCACTGAATATGTAGATGCGAATCAACACAACTTCAAATGAAAGTTAAAATGGTGGCCAAGGTATTTATGATTTTCAGGAACACGAATATGCTGCTCGAAGTTTAGCTCGCGGTTTACTTACTACTAGGACTAGGACCTAGAACGGGCTCTGGATCCGGATCTGGATCAGAATCAGAATCTGTCACTGTAACTAGAACCGTAACTTCTTCTTCAACTAAGACTAGACGACCTCGCAGTTTCTTGCCTCGTCGTTTCTTTAAAGTTTCAGGGCGTAAAACTTGCACGGGTAAATTTAATTCTTTCTGTCGCCATCTTTTAGCCATTTAAAGTTCTTGTCACCAATACAATTTCGATTTAAAAAAATTGTAAGTTCCAATATATTAAAAGATTATGTCATAAGCTCAAAGAGCTTAAATCAACACGAAACGACACTAAATATGAACGAGAGAAGTTAAACTGAACTAAATCAACGACGACTGGCTACGGTAATTGCGACAAAACAACGATAAGAACTACTGCAAGACCGCGAGGAAACCAGAAAAATCTAATAAGGCACATGAAGTTAAAACATGGAATCCAAAAATTCACAGAATAAGTTCAGCCTTGTCTAAAATACACAAACAATATACCTATATGCCGGTAATTTCGTTTTGAAATTGTAATAAGCTTACGTCTCCAAATGCACTACTGGTCCATTTACGTCCTTTCAGAAAATCCTTAAATTGAGTAAATTTACATATATGCAGAGTAAGTAATAATGCGACTACAACAGTACAATAGATAACAAATAGAGAATTTAAATATTTAAAAGGCTCCCTTTAAACCTGGTCACTGGTCAAAATTAGCCAACAGTATGCCATGTAGTTTTTTTTAAATACATGAGGCATCAACAAGCAGAGTATTGCCGGCTTGAACTGGGATGTTGAGATTACAAATTAAGAAAAGCTTTGTAGGTATTTATTTACAATACGACCCAATGCCGAAATATATGTATACCAAAGTCAACTTTGCGCGTCGCGCGGGTTGACTATTAATAATGTAAAAGCGTAATGCTTAAGTGGGGAAATACCGGTTAAACTCTTGAAACCCTAAAAATGTAAAACGTACTACCGACACCGACGCGACAGCCTAGCTTAAATTAATATGAAAACTTACTGAAATTCTAACTAAAAGTGGCGTGTTTCAATTTTACTCACATCGCCGCTACATTTCTCGTGAAGTAAATAACCGGAATACAGAGGCATTAGTATTACTTGTGTACTCAACGGAAATATTGGAGCTGATTGGTAAAGAGTTGACACAACTTGATTTTCAAGGATAAAAATTAAAATCTTCTCTAATTGTTACTACTGTTGTCACCCAACGGACATAATGCGTTCCTTTCTTCTTTCACTCTTTCACATCAATTTATGATATGTATTTTCTTTGCAAACAACGAAAAGTCTACGCTGTATTACCTAGATTTTGACCAGTCGAGAGAAGAAACCGGTTTGGCTTCTACTTTCGATTGATCGAAATTTTCTTATTCGCGATTTGCTTGCGCATTTTTAATAAAGATCAACAGGTACTCACGATTACAATCACGACTACTGGCTGCGTTTCCCATGGCCCCCGCCTCAGTCAACTTAAAGTTTAAATAACTGTTTTGCCTATGTCTGACTTTTGTTACAGATCTGATTTTAAACATGTCAAGGTCCTAAATATACTATAAGATGAACACTTCCACAAAACTTTTATTTTGACCTTCAGGTGACTAACACATCATGGAAGTTCGAGAAATAAATATAATGATTTCTGTGCAAAGAAAAAGAACTGAAACGGCTATTAACTCAAAGTACAACTGATTCAGGGAGCTTTAGATTTTAAAAAATATGAGGAAATAACAAACATTGATATACATAGATAATATGGACCAGTAGTGATATGCAGCAATATTTGTAATACATATCCAGGAATACCTTGAATTTAATTTAACAAAGTTCAAACGTAAATGTAAATATGGGCAGCATGAAACACGAGTTGCAAATATCCAACATCGTACAAAATGACGATGCAGAACTATAGCAGCGGAGCTCGGAGATTCACAATGAAAAGCAATGGATGCTGCAATCTACAAAATTCATTAACGTATTTAAATGACACCGATTAGTCTGCCTATTTAGACTACCTCCGCTCCGTTTCATCAACATATATATTTTCCAACGAAACTGATAACGATTAAATACTCCAAAACCTTAGAATCAGAACGAAGCCAGGTCTTATGCCCGTTTCATCGACCTGAGGATCTTCTACTATCTGTTATGGCATTCTTTTGAAGCCTCTGCTACAAAATGCAAGTGAAGCTAATTCAGGGAGGGTAATTTCTGGCGGGTCTGGAGTCTGGAATCGGATTAAATCTACTCGCTTTGAATTAAATCAATTGAATTTGTATGCCCGGCGGGTTTGGAGCCCGTCGCAAGTTGGGAAACTTTTCCTATTCCAATCACCAGCAAAAAAGAAATTCAAGACAAATGATTCGAAAAGAAATGCATGTGCAACAAACAAAACTGGCAGGCATTATGCGTGAGGAGCACATCATAATGAACAACAGATTTCGTAAATATAAAACAATTAGCTTAAAACGTACCCATGTTGTCTTCAATTCTATACTTAATGTGCTGTGTCATACATTAGGCACTTTCTAGAACCCTGAAATTGTGTGTTGTGCTAAGAGCGTTATCTAAAAAAAAAAACTAGGAAACTGTTAATAGCTGCAGTAGTTCCGGATTCATGAAACTGCTTTAGAAGTATCAGAGGCAAGTGGGTGAAGTAATAATTCAGTTTTTTAACTGACTGCAGGATTGGATCTTTTACGAGATAAAAAGAATGCAAAACGAAGAATTACAATTCAGTGCCGTAATTGTAACCTGAGCTGACTGGCATTGTATTGCTGGCTTATTCCGAGTTCTATTGCAAGGTCAAGGATAAGCTTCCTCTTAGGTAACAGTATACTAGAAAGTTTTGGCTATCTCAACGCATTCCGCATGTCAGCTGTGTAATTTGTGTACATCAAACTTAAGTAATGGTACGAGAAGTATGAACTTAAGATATTTTCACAACAATTAAACGCTAGGACTATACTTTAGAATGCAATTGAAAAGCTGAGCCAATAAAAGTCTTACCTTTGGACACACTTCTGCCAGTAGTAGTCTGACCAGTATGGTTCATTACTCTGACACCTGCTGAGGCGACTGCAGGCCCGCCATCACCATTTGATCCTCCCACAGCTGCAGCCCCATCAGGACGCATTCGAGTATCATATGGATTTGGCCTTGTTGAAGAATCTGCGGCACTAGTAATTGCAATTAAAAGGTGTGTTAGGCTTAATAGAGACGAACAACCACATTTTCCAAAGGTATTACAATTTGACCATGATTTAAATAGAATACCTTTTAGTAACGGTGACTGGTTTCTTCGTAACCACTCCTGCAGCAGGAGGAACTTTTGATTGAGGTGGTAACATCTGAGCACTTCCTTGAGGCGCCGGTCTTGGTTGAGTAGCTGGATCTATTTGTTGAGGGGCATTTGACGCTTTTGGTGGTCGTAATAACTTAGGGTCAATACCTTTACTTATAGCGTATGCCTCTTTCCTTTGCTGCTGTCTTCCTTTGGCCCACGCCTAATATTAGAATTATTAATTGATTTAAAGCCCTGGTTTTTCGACTACGGTCTGTAGGCAAGGGCGACAAATATATATAATTAACGAACCCGTTCAACTCCTTGTGCAGATTCCAGTGCTTCATGAGAACTCATGAGCTCGTACTGCTCTTGAGTGTCATAGTGCTCCTTGAGAACATTGGTCATATCCCGAATTTGCTGCTCATCACTCACGACTGCTGGACGGGGCATTGGCGGTACAACAGCACCTTCTGCATCCCTTTTGATATAACGGATAGCAACATAGTACTTATAACGACTGGGCTCCTCAGGACCAAAAATTTCAAGTCCGTCCGTGGCTAAAAATTAGAAATAACACAATTAAGCTGATATCTAGTCTTCAGTGCATACGCAAATATTCCAAATAGAGTCATCATATACCTTGCATCAGAGCAGCCGAAACCGCGTCAGTTAGAAAGTCCTGACGTTGTGCATCGTAGAGTTTGAGAACTGGATCGGGTCTCCTGTATCGAATGTCACCAAATCGGTAATGATGTCTAGCACCAGCCCTCATTGTCTCGTGTCTCACGACACAGCGTATTGGACGCGGGACACCCCGAACATAACACGTGTACCGGCTACGTTTCGGGAAGCAGAAGACCCTAGAAAAATTACAATGTGAATGAAGTTAAACAAAAAAAAATTCCTAATTACTCACTTTGCCAATCAGGAATTAAGGCAAGTATTTCGTTAAAAATACCTGAATTTCTTTACTCTGCGTTTCGGTTGTTTCGGGGCCCGAATCAGCTTACGCGCTTCCTCTCGAGAGTGGCACGTTAACAGAGCCATTAACCGCGGCTTTAGAGGTCCTTCCACATCATCTAGCTTGTGGTCACGGCGTCGTTTCAGATATACATCGTTGATATATCTAGCCCCAGAAGATTTGTAGACAGTGCTCACACCGTGAGCGTGAAGAAAAGGAACGTCGCCGTTCATTATTGCATCTTGAGTCTCTGATGGAGAAAGACGAGCAGGTTTCTTAAATACACGAATGTTAAAGCGAGATCCATTTATAGCGTCTGGAGATCCAGGTTTGGCAATCACAATGTCAACTATGGGTAATGACAGTTCTAGCTCAAGCTGTGAATCGTTATCTAATCGACGGTAGAGGAGGTTCCCAGTTTTAGGGCATTCTACCACGTGATACGCCTCCTGCACATTTGGCTCCATTGCAGTGTATGGGTTTCGAATTTGAATCATTCTGAACATATTCCATTTAGGAAGTTTTGTCTCAACACTGAAAAACAGAAAGTAATATTACTTTTTCGATGATATTCTAGATGACATTGTATATATTAGATGTGTAGCTTAATTGCAACTTACAAGTCAAACGGTAACTTGCGCTGTGCCCACAACATCTTGGCTTCGATTAAAGTGGTGTTGATATCTCTAATACAATCGATTAATTGTCGATTGGTAAACTCGCGTCGAGGAGAACCCCAGCATTTCCGCTCCCTGGCGACCTATAAATATAGGATTAAATAGTCTTAGCCATCCGGATCGCTAACAAATTCGATATCGCGAAGGGAATATCGGCCATAAACAAAATGTTACAAAAGTTCGTAAGTTGCCAGAAATGCATGACATTTGAACCAGTTCCAATACGTACAAAGATTTTGTTTGCTTTAAACGGTATCTGTTAATAAGAGCCCCGGAATAAATGACAAAATTCCGTGCAGATAGTACCTTGTGAAAAAGGCTAAGTTATATTACGTTTCGACAGGTCAGGTTAGCTTTTCTAGTCGTATTGCATATCTGTATTGTCTAAACTTTACACAGCCGAATGCATTATACACAATATATTTTTTATATAGAAATCAATAACATGGGTTTTCATTTTAAATGGATTACAAATGGATTACGGCTCGAGTATGATGTGTAACACATTGCATGATAAGTAGAAGCTAGATTTAAAAACGACTCCAGATACAAATGTACTTACAATGTTTAGAGACGCTCTGAAAGCTTGTTGAAATTCCTCCACATCGTAAACAAAATGTGAGATGAATTGCCAAAAAAAAGCTCGAAAGTTAATTTGACATTTTTGCAGTTTCCACTCGAATGCGTGTAGACGTGGATTGATTAACGTAAGAGTCAGAGCAATACGATTGTGCACTTCAATCCAAACTAAGAGAAAAAAATAAAAACATTTTCACATCAAAATATCACCCCGCGATAACAACGATTAGGAAGACAAAATCAATGGCTCACATCTGATAAAGCGATAGGCAGCATCGTAGTTCCACTGCTGACGAAAAAGTGGGGCCACGTGCTTCAAAATCTCATAGGCCATCTCAACTCCAACAGCGTATATCTTCTTGAAAAATTCTTCAAATCTCATGGCAACGATTCTATCATTAAAAAATACAGAAGCATTACATTATAGATTATAGTTACAAAACAATGCATAGAATGTTTTTGCATAGTTACGAAAGTGTTAATTGCTACTGCTAAAAATCATTAGTGGCTAAGAAACCGTATTAATATTTACAGCTTATACTTCATGGTAGTTTAAAACGAAAACATGCACGTAAGTCATTTTACCTGAATCAAACTTTATATACGACTATATAGAGAACTGAAAACCCCAAGAAATAGTCGGTTCGATACTACATAACTGGGTAGTTTATAATTTGATATCAACCCTCTTCATATGATTTAACGAAGGAGAAAATATTTCCGGAACTTACAAAGGCATCGGAATCTGAAGGGCATTCACAAGATACTCCACAAGATTTGCCCTTGACTCCACTTGAAAAGCTAGTTTGACTTCGCTTAAAAACACAACCCGGAGTCTCTCGGTGGCCTTTAACACAATGTAATCAATAATCTTTCCACCACTATGGCCCATTTCCAGGATACTTTCCCTATTGCATACAATAAATGTTGAATTAGAATGATAAATTCATGGAGCTGAGGCTACCAACGCCTAAAGAGCATTCAGCCAGAGCCCCCAGAAGCATCGGAAACGTCCTGTCACTTACGCTGAAAAACCAGTAGCACTGCATGAGATACAGCTGCACTCATAGGATTCCGTATGTCCAGCAGGCATAATATAGTGCCGCTGCATTATACCCTGTATTGATTATTCATATTATTTCATTGGTGATAGTTTATTTAGTTCAGGGATAACAATGACAGCTTTAGAACTACTCTCACCTGATATGGTAAATTTTGACACTCAAGTTGATATTCTTGGTACTCCCGGATGATAGCACGAATCTTGAAATCTCTAGACTTTTTCACAATATCCGATAACCGTTCTAAACAGGGTTCCTCCCATACTTTAAGATGGGCTTTGCATTGTTGCACTAACCCGTCAACTTCTGAACCATCTGTTTCAATACTTATTGGTTGATGGGGAAGACCCAAGAGCTCCGGGTTCCTCTCGTACATTCTCCTATCTATTAATTCTATTAAAAACAAGTAAGTTTAAGGTTAGAGCAAAAGTAATTATTCAAAATTCAAGCATTCGATAGAAATACAAGTACAGTATGTTGCAATGGCTCAACAAGCTATACTGCATAGACCTTTCTCCTCTGTACTTCACTTCACAATTCACGTGCTGCCCACACTAGTTTCCGCTACATTTTATTCGATCCAGACCCGGAATTCATAAATAAGTCTCTATTTTTATATATTATTGCTAGAGGCAGGGATGAACTCGAGGGTTGAGGGTGAAAGGATAGTGAGATGCACGCAAATGAACAGGACATGGCCCAAAAAAATTAATAATATACACGCCGTGCAATAAAAAACCACAAATATGTTCTTTACTGCTGAAAAATATGTTTCGCTGTATAAAGCTTAATCCAGAACAGTCGAATAATATGGCGCAAACAAACCCTTTTATTGAGTAAAGATCAAACCATGTCAGTGAAGAATATTTGATTATTCAGTTGGAATGTCAAATTGTAACTCTTTGAATCTTAAATCATACATATGACTACAAGCTGAGAACTACTGTAAATCTCGCTGGAAATGTAAAAAAGTTCTGTTACGGTTACAGAAAATAATAGACAAAAATAATCCTTTCATGGTTTCAATTGATTTGTTCGTGTCTGGTAAACTTAGGGAATGCACAAATTCTATACTTGCTTTTGCTGTACCTCCCAAATATATCAAATTCAAAATAAAAATTATTAAAATGGCAGACACGTGAATCTGAACGACCCAGAAGGAAACTCGATAAAATGTATTTAGTAAATAGTAAGTTCATTTCTGAGGAAAGGGGGGCGAGCACATCTTACCTAAATTATCTTTATGTAGTTCCACGTGGGTATTATAACCCGGCATTCCCTGATACTTAGCAGGTGGGAAGCCAACTTCAAAAATTGATCGCATTCCCCTCTGCATAGCCTCATGCTCTCTCTCCAAACGTAATCTTTCACTTTCCAAATGCATCGCGGTTCCTGGTTCTATTTGGTTGGATTGCGTTGGCTGATCCTGCCCTCTCTTTGGCTTCGGATTAGAATTTCCAGCCATCTTAGACTCCTGCTGCCGCTCTGCCTGAGGGAATCGAATTTTGGATTCGGATGGTAACAACAGTCAGGAATAAGTTTAATCTGTGAAGTAAAAATAAGAATATGTAGCTGTAGCATCTGTTTTGACCATTAAAGCTGAGCATAAATTGGCAATAATTAAATGTTCGGCTAGGTACTATCTCTGCCTAATGTATTTCGAGACCAAGCTTAAAGGTAAAAAATACCATAATGGCAGCATCTGTGCCTTAAGCAACTAATTACCACCGGTTGTGAATTATACCCGTACTCGTACTGCGCTTTGCTCTGGAAAGAAATGTGGCAGTTGATTGAACCCTGGTCTCGATTGTGCCCACAGCCGGATTGGAAGTCAGACATTTGTATTTGGATGTAAATTCACGGATATTTATGGTTTGCTAATCGCACTGCTTAAGGGCATTTAAAGTGCGTCCAACACGGTATACTTGGTTGGGCGTCCAACCATAAGGATAAGTGGCAGGACACGACAAATTATGAAATTTTTAGCCGCTTGCACCGGCAACTGGGAATTTAAACTGAGACTTAGTCAGGCTGAATCCTTCATCTGTTTAGGTTCAACTTCATAACAAGATAAAGAAATTAACTAAAGTTACAAAATCCTCAGTTTGTGCTCAGAACGGAAATGGAACGGAAAATCAAAATTTGTGGTAAACTGAACTCATCTGAGCACTAAGATCGGGCAATAAGCGAAATTTAACAAGTCTATCGTCTTAGACCGACCGGTCAGCAATGCCCGCCTATCGTGTACTTACCTATGCAGGGCACACCGCGGTGTTGTCCACGTGGCCAAGCAAGGGTCTCGTCCAAGTGGGCGGCTTTTGAGAGCGGACACTCGGTGTGACGGCGGTTGTAAGCAATGGGCGGTTACTGGGACAAAAGTAGCTGGGCGGAAGGAAGTTGAGCACTATAATAAACCTCGGTTAGGGTTAGACGAGGAGGATGGCTGAAACTGAGGCACGGAGCTCAGCTCTTCCAGTAGCAGGGCAGTGTGGCTGCCAGACTAATATTATGGTGTAGAATGTATGTGCTAGGGCACTAGGAGCGAGTGCGGAGTGAAGTGAGATGTGGAAGAAGAGGGACGATTCAGTCTTTGGCTCCTTTCTCGAATGCCTCTGTTACAGATTCTGCCGAGAGATGTGAGCCAGCGAACCTCGTGGCAAGCAGGGCTATACTACTGACTCTTGTCCGGCTCACTTGACGCGGCTTTCTCTTATTTCAAAAACCTAGGTCGATGACTTCCGCTCTCTGCAAGGGCCCATCAACATAGGACAGCATGGACTAAAGAGGGCTTAGTAGCGGTTTATAAAAGAACTCGCTCGCGATAACCACGCGCCTCTAAAAATGCCCTAACTTAAAACTGTACATAACTCTTGACTTAAAACTTGAAATACGATTTTTAATGAAACTGCTGCTGGCCGCATGGCCCTGAATCACTTATGTGCTATTGTATTAAATATGATGATACTCTTGGTTCTAAGTTCTAACTGGTCTGACTGGACTGGAAACTGGAAGCGTAGAATCTATGCGTCCTATAAATTATTTTTCCTTCTGCCACGGCTTTTCTATTTGAAGGCTCCTGTCCTTCACACACTAAGATAACTGAATAAAACATAAATGTAGGCATGTCATCAGGCGTACGGTCGTCGCTCTGCCCCTGCACGTAAATAATACCGTATGAGCATTTAAAATATCCTTCTCTTACTTTATTGTCTGTGTTTTATTTTCAGTCGCTGAGGAAGGACGCTTATGGAATCAGAATTTTTCTGAAGCTATAATTTGTAATTTGTAACTTAAAATCAGTGGTTTCGGATTAGCAGTAATTGACAAAGAATCTACCTGTACCTGTACGATATTACGCATAATGCAATGGCTTGATGATAAACCTGGCACAGCTATCTTTTTTTTTTCGAAGACCTATGACCCATATCCCACAGAACGGCAATTCTTTGGTCTATTGCTTTAAAAAATGTTAACGAAACCTCCAGCCTCCAATTGCCCATGTTCACGCGTCATTGAACGAGCCGAGGCATTCGACTTCAGCATCAGCATGCAGGCAGATTCGGTTCGGATTGAGCCAAACTTCGGTCCGATTCCAGCAGAGAGAACCCAAGACCAAACCAGGAGAAATCGGACGGCGCGTCTTCTGTTCACAATCAAATAGTGTGAGGCGACGACGAGTGACAGTGACATGCTGCCGTATGCCATGCCGTATTCACGGTTCTACAGTGAACCTGGAGATGGCACTCTGAGGACGCGATGCCATAAATAATTTCGCTACCTTGCGCTGATTATGCAAAGATTATCAGTTATCGTTATCACCACTAAGGTGTTTTATCTTAGCATAATCATACTCTAATCATAATCATAGCATCATTTACTTTCATTTTCCGGCCTTTTTTGGGTGAAATCTCTCAGCATTGCCCATTTCCCCATGCACTAATTTTATCTCTCGCGTCTATTGTCTTAGAAATTCTGTTATGCGTATTTGCGTACAGGCCTACCTGGCTGTGGAAACGAAGGTTCTGTTTCTGTACTATTGCTGAGTTGCTGTGTTGAGAAATGAGATGCAGATGCATGCAATATGCAATGCAAGATAACATAAATGCAACGCGATATCGTCCCTTATACTGTCAAACGCCGTATCTGCACTTTTTTTCTGGTAACACTAAGGCCGTATCAGCAAATTCCCGAGTTTTCAGGAGATCATAAAAACTTCTAACCAATCCAGTTACAGTTATCTTTAAAACCTAAGATTACCAATAAATCAATGAATATTCAATACGTTGGCGAAATAGAAGAAAA
>VNWX01000084.1:0-34692 GCA_009869905.1 Ceratophysella communis
GCCTGATATTATTATGCAATAGGGTTCAGATTGGTAAAAAGAAAACCTGAGTTGTGTCGTTGTAGCCAGCAATATTGGTGACTCGCCCATGGGGCTTGTAAGTAGAAGTGCGGGAAGGCGAGCGGAGCGGTTTGAAGCCGTAATGTATTTGCCCTATCTACATCTACACAAGCCCCACCACCTCTCACCATGCCGAGTCCACAATCCTCTCATGCCTTTCTACAGAACCAGTGCTTCTCCTTACTCTGAGTTCGTTGCTTTCACCAGACAGACTGCAGCAGGGAGAGAGAGCACGAGCAACCACCGTTCGGGGAAAGTCCGTGCAGTGCAGACCTATTGCTTGTCCTCTGGTTCTGGTGTAGGAAAAGTCTTCCGTTTCCGTCCGTGTTCCACAGTCCCAGTGCGCTGCCCAGCTGTGCATTCAACATGCTCGGCTTCCAGCTCAACTGCTCGACACTACATGAGTTGCTGACAAGAAGAAGGCGCAGAGACTCAATCAGAGAGATCAGTTTTGTTGTTGGTCAAGTTTTATTGAAAACGTAGCGAGTACTAACTAATACTTAAGACTAGTAGAGCAGAGAAAAGAGAACTGAAGACATAATAGACTATAGTTGTACTTAATACTTAACTGTGGGCTTTGTTCAGAGCTTAACGCCTTGCACACAGCTAGCCTCTGGCTGGAGTAGAGCTGATCTTACGTCGAGGCTCATAATGTGACTCATCAGGGCTACACTAATAGTCAGCAGAGAATGACGAGAAACCCTTGTGCAAGCTTTTCTGTCGCACACAACACACAAACAGACGCTGCTACAGTTCCAGAGACACTACGCCTCAACAGAAGGAAGGCCTCTAATTCCGCCATGTCCAGCAACTACTGGACCTAACCGAAGCCTGCCTAAGCACTAGAACCACCTGGAAAAAACACGCACGCATCCTGACAAAAGTCCGCTCTCACTCCAGCACTTAGCGCCTACATACATAGTAGTAGCAACAGAATAAATCATCAACATCCGGGCATTCTCCGCACAACAACTTAAACGACGTAAGAACAAGCGTTCGTCACTGACATGTCCGCTCGACAAAGGCAGGCTGGAGGCTGGACCAGGACTCCACTGACACTGAACAGCTCGAGCTGAGCACTGAGAGCTCGAGCAATACAAGAGACTTGTTCCAGCGTCGTAGCCAGGCTCTGTCAAGCGGCTCGTGGGAACTCCCGTGGGAAGGCTGCCCACGGCAGTCCACTTAGAAGCACTGCTATCAAGTAGAAAGGTCAAAGCCGTTGAAGGGTGCCCAGGCTGGCTGGGTCGCCTGTACTGAATCACATTCGGAAAAGGGCATGGCCACTTCTAAGGAGCGGGAGCACTGCAGAGCAGCTCTGGTCTTCAGAGACCTGGCTGGCAGGCAGCTGGTTTGAAGCCTTGCGTTCTTGCAGGGCGGAGTGCTCAGAGGAGAAGGAGGGCGGACAGGAACAGCAGTGGCACGGCCAGCAGCGCTTGTGGCGACGTGTCCGTGACCATCGGTCCTCTGATGGTTGCTTGCAGGGCCTCCCGTCCCTCCGTGCTCAGTGCCGCCAGCTGTCCTTCCGTCAGAGCCTGCGCTGAGAAACGCGGAACGAAGCCCAGCTGCTCCGCGCTCAGCGCCTTGAGTGTGTTTTCGTTGAGGGCACCCGCTACGCCCGGACTCAAACCCAGCAAGCTTTCGGCTGGGATCTTGCTCACTTCCGTCGTTAGCCCTGTCAGCAAAATCCCTACGCCGCGCACCTGAAATGCAAACAAGTCAATAGGTCAGTCGGAGACTAGATAGGGTCAGAAGTGGGCGAAGCGGAAGGGCTTACGTCAGCGGCTGTCCAGGTATCGAGTGGGCCGAAGACTTGCTGGTGTGTCGCAATGCTTATTAGCGTGGAGAGACGCGTGAGTTCGCAGTTGGCATCCAAGTTCCGCAGCACGGGCAGCGCTTCCCTGGAAGCAAAACAACGAAAGGCACTCACGCTGCTAGTTCGGAGTTGTGGAGAAGTTGAGGGCGGAGGACTTACGCAAAGGTCTCAGGGACGATTCTGGAGAGCGTGGGTATTTCAAAGCCGCAGAGAATGTTGTTGGCCAGAATGAGGTCGACGGAGCTGAACTGGTCCTTGTTGTTCTTGTGCTTCTGCAAATGCTTCCCAATCTTCTCCAACTAAGGACGACAAACACACAAACTCAGGAGTCAGCTCTCAAGATCAACTCGCGTGCTGTTACTGTACTCACCAGCGTTTTCGAGAAGCCAAGCGGACGGCCAAACGCCGCGACGACGTCTGGGTTCGAGAAGTTGAGAGAGTCCACTTCATGGAGCGTGATTCCACTGAGGATAAAGCCCGCGGCACGGAGGTCAGCAGGCTCCAGCTCCTCTGCCCCGTGCTGTCCGTTTTGTCCGCTCGGCGAGTGCGCGAGCTTTGTCCACAGGACCTTGGCCTGCGCTGGCTCGAGCTTCACGGCCCCCAGTTCGTACAAACAGTTCTTCATGCTCGCGGCGGGCAGCGTTTCGAGCGTGGCGACGTCGAAGGCCGCTCCGTTGCCAGCCAGTCGAACGGCGTAGCACGACAAGCCGTCCTCGCTCTGGTGCTGGCTGTGGTCGTGCGCTCGCTTCCGCCGTCGCAGTCCGCTCAAGATTTGAGATTCCAGGTCGCTCAGGTCAACGGCTCGCTCCACTTTGACCTTTTCGAAGACCTTTTGAGACGTGTCCGACTTGCCCAGGTCGTGTTCGCATGCTCGTTCGAGCGACTTTTTCAGTTCGGCCAAATGGGCGGGCGGGGCGTTGTCTGAGGCGCAGCGACATGTGACAAGAGACTCCTTGGCAATGGCCTGCAAGTCCTCTTCGTTGAGAAGCGGGAGGACGCAGCAGAGGGCGGTCACTGTGGCGGGGTCCCAGGACTTGGGCTGCCTGCGAGCAAGACGGAAACACATGCGCTGAGAAGGTCAGTACTATGTACAACAGAAGCAGACGTGCGTCCTTGTTGGAGGCAGCTTCCGTTCTCACCCGTAGTTGTCCAGAATCTGCTTCCGCCAGGCGGTTTTCTGTTCGTGACTGAGACAGGCACGCTGCTTGAGTCCGCCCTCTTCCTCCGTCGTCCCTTGCAGAATCTCAAAGGCCTGCTCGACGGCGACCGGGGAGAGGCGCTCGATGTTCTTGGGACTCAAGTCCCCGACGCTGTTGCCGATCGCAGCCAGCTCTGGCACGTCGTACTTCTCCTCTGCCCCCAGCATCGAGTCCTGACAACAAAACACGATAAGCCCTCTTCTGCCAGCCTCCAACACGGACACTCAGACTTACCAGCGCATCCAGTCCCTGCGTGATGATCTCCTGACGGGTCTTTCCGGGAATCAGCGCCCTGTCTTTGGACGACATTTCTCCGAGAGCAATGAGGATTTCCTTGCGGACGTTTGCTGGCAGCTTGGCCGTCTGGCGCGGGTCAATGAAGTAAGCCAGCACTGAACCTGGAAAATGAAGGTCAGACTTCATGAAGGCGATCTCAGAATGAGAAAGATCTTGACTAGCTCACTGAGCCGTGAATTGGGTAGACCAATGCGTATAGGTATGCGAATTTTGGAGAACTGACCTGGCAGTTTGGAGACTTCCGCGGCGGACAAGTACTTGAGGAGCTTCTTGTCGTTGGAGTCCTCGTAGTCGTCCGACTTGAGGCGCAGATATTCCACGAACTGGTCACGCAGAGCTTGGAGCTGCAACCAACAACAAGACCCGTACATCCGTCCTACGCCAACACCCACTCTCGCTAAGCAGAACTGCAACGACTCACCGTTTGAGGCTGAGGCCCGTCCTTGGACCTCCTCACCGCCGCCAGCACGCCCGGAATTTCGTCGAGCTTGATGGTCTTGACCTGCTTTGGCGTCAGCGTTCCTATTAACTTGGGATCACGCTCGAGGAGAGCAGCCGTGATGGGCTTTCCGTCGCCCTCACCGTAGGCCAGACGGAGCTCTGAGTCCGCCAACAACCCGTCAATTTCCAGCGGATAGACAGGGCTCTTCTTCTTCCTTGGCTTGAGGGACGAGAACTCGGGCGGAATGCTCTCACCGTCCAGCAGCCGGTTCTCGAGCAGCTGAGACAGAAACAGGAGCTTAGCTAGCATTACTAACTACGGGCTACAGAGACGGACAAAGGTCGTGCTTAAGAGTCATACCCGCTTGAGGAGCAGAGCCTTCTGCGTCTCGTCCAGGGCGTCCGGGTTCTGCTTGAGCTTCTCGAAGGCCGGCATCAGCTCGTGAGCGTTCAAGTTCTGAATGTCCTTCGTTCCTAGTCCGCCCATGAAGGCGCCAGGCAGACGCTCCAGCGCATTTCTATCTCGAAAGAACTTGACGGCGTAGGCCGTTACCTGAGAAATCTGAGCAGAAAACAGATACCGCCTCCATCAAAACCGAGACGGTCAAGGCATATGAGCTGAGGCGATAGCTGAACCTACGAGTCCCTTGAAGAACGGAGTTCCGAAGAAGCCCTGGTCAGCCTTAGGACCGCTGCGAGAAATTTCCTCCAGCTCCGCATCCGTGAGAGCCTGTGTCTCCATGGCTTTGCCCAGGATCTCGGGCGGACTCTGCTTCAGCACGTCGGCTTTGAGCGTCCGCAGGTCGCCGTAGCTCAGCGTGCTCAGCTTGTTTCCTGCAAAGAAACTCTGTCATCGTCGCTGCTATGTATAAGCAGGGCTGGAGCCCAGAGCGTGAGGCCTACCTTTGAACTTTGACTGGAGAATGGACGTGATGGCCTGAAGGGGGGCGGGCAAGTTCATTTTGTTGCACTCGCCGACGATGCTCTGGAGCACCTGAGAGTTGTTCGTCGTCGACGGGTTCAGGAAGGCTGCCAGCTTACCTGTCCACCACGTTCAGGACGTTAGGCTAGCTATGACTAGACGTTAGGTTATAGACGTAAGGTTTCAGTGGACGCGGACTAACCTAACTGCTGGACGATGTTGAGGATGTTGGCTCTGCTGCCGTGCGGAGCGCCGTCAGCTGTCTTCGTGAGCCCGGCGCTTTCCAGGTACGACTCCGCCACGGTTTTTGCCTGCAGCGGACTCTCCCACTCGCTCTGTGAACAGACTCAAGATCAGCAGTGCTCAGAGAACGAACTGCGGGTCGTCTGGGACTCATGTCACCATCACATCCTACATTGACTCACATCACGAAGACTTGTGATCGTCGCAGAAATGGTCTCTCTCTTCATGTGCTTCAGGAAGGCGGCGGGCAGGAACTTGGTGTACTTGAAGCCGGCCACTTCGCGAACCATTTTGTCTGTCCAGTTCGCGGCCGGGCCGTGCTGCGTTTCGACGAGCTTGAACACCAGCGCCTTGTCGTCTTCTTCCAGCTTCTCCGCCGAGTTGGCGCTGTTGTACAGCCGCTCCAGTCTGCAAACAGAAACAAGACGGTCAGGCTGTGTGTCAGGCCAGACGAGGCAGCTATTATTGGCGGAGAGGGACGTACACGGCCTTAGCGGCGTTGCCGTCCTTGACCTTCATCAACTGCTCCTCTGGAACATGTTTCAGGAGTCCTTCGTTCGCCAGTCGCTTCACGTTGGACTCGGAAATCCCGTCCTTGTCACCGAGACTGTGTAGTGCCGAGTACAGCAGCACCGACGCAGCTTCGTTCGGCTAAACACACAAACACTGTAAGATCGAGTCAGCAGAGCTCAAAGACTTAGTCACGCTTGTCAGACGACGTACTTGACCCGACTCGCTGGGTCGAGGGATTTTGTCGATGAGCGTGAGTGGATTCAGTTTGTCACCCACGGCGCTCACGAGGCGGCCGAGGGCGTTGGGCCGATTGAAAGTCCACGAATAGATTGATGATCGTCTCGACGACAGAGGAGTTCATCTTCTGGAACATCTTGGGCTGCAAATTTCAGAAGACAGGCATGAGACTATGAGACGAGGACTGAGGGACAGAGTGAGTGCCTGACTTACAGGCAAGTACTCCAGAACGCTGACATTGACGCTGCGAACTTGGTCGGCCGTCACAGTTAGAGAAGTCCCCTTCATATATAATATATAATTAATATATAAAGGTGTAGGTTGGTTGTTAACCTAACCTAACTCACCCTGCTTGATGGCCTCCTTGATTGTCGGAGGAAGGTTATCCGCTTCCTTCATAATCTTGTTCAGCTTCCGCAAGTAGCCCGCTGCAAAAGAGCCATTAAGTAAAAATAGCACACTGCCAGTTTTCAGCCGAATCGAGCTGTTTGTAGAGGCGCCTGGAGCGCGGCTGCCTGAGCGGGGCTGACAAGTGCCAGCTGTGCTCGAGCAGAGAGGCATGCCGACATTTATTTGCGTCAGTCAGTGGCCAAGCTGTCGCTCGTCAGCAGTCTTGGCTCGGATCGGATGTGGCCGAAGCCAAGCGTCGCCGCGGCGGCTCAGCCACGCATCGCGTCAGATGCTTCGAGCCAAGTTCGGAACCCACTGCCACCACTTCTGCTACCCGGCTCGCTCCAATGCATCTGCTGGCCTCTGCGCTGAGCTAGCTTGGGCCTCGGGCAGCCGCGCCTGTGTTCTTTTCTTACCGCCTGGAATTCCCTTGAGACTCCAGCCCGAGTCGGTCGTGTCGCGTTTCCATCTCGCCTGGATCTGAAACCAACAAACAAAGCAGCCATGGTCAGAGCACATATGCGCATTTTGGGAGTGTCCGGCGGGTCTTGGCGAGAGTTCGGTTGTCTGCTGGCTCAACTATTTCTCTGCACCTCGAGCGATGCGCCATGCAGTCAAGCATGTCCATAGCAGTCCGAGCTCAGTGAACAAGGCTGGCGTGCTGAGGGAGTGACGGAGGAGCCTGGCCGTGGCCAACTCCGCATTCCTGTCTCTGTCTTCATGTCCGAAAGTGACTCTAATTGGCTTAATTGGCTCCATTCTCCTTCTGATCTGACTCAAGCGAGTCTCAGGCTGTTCTGGAGCTCCGATCTCTCATTGCTCTGGCATCTCCGCAGCTCCTCACGTCAGCCAGCTTGACCTTCAGTCCCCAAAACGCACTCAGGCTTGAGCTACTCAAGAGCACTACTTAACAGGTCGACTAGTTGCGGGCTGCTGGTCAGGACAGTCCTTCTCTGCTCCACCACAATAATGCCAACACCGAATGCCAGTCAGACCTGGCCTGGGCTCGTCCGCCAAGCAAGGGCCCTCTCAGTCAGCCTAGCTATCTCTGCTGGACGCAAGATCATGCTGCGACCAGCCATTTCCCATTCAGTTCAGGCCATGTCCCCAACTCTCGGAACGCGAACGATCATCGGGACAAGGTGAAAGCGTGTGTTCGCGAGCAGTCAGGAGACAGCTTGTGTCCTACCTGCTTGGCTGGTGCTGTGTTCCAGTCCTCCAGCGTCGCGCCCGGCGTGTCCTCATCCACGTATAAATAGCCGGACTCAGGGTCGAAGTCAGGCCTCGCCCCCGCCAGAGCCAGCCCCAGACTGAGCACTGCAAAGGAAGGAGTCATGATTAGTCAGTCAGTTGATGGAGAGAGAGAGGCCGTGAAAGGAGAAAGCAGGCCTGCTTTCAGCGTCCCTCACCGAGCAGCAGCAGCGTCCGGAGCGTCGCCATCATCATCGTCCTGCAAACTCCTTGCAGACGGGTCGCTCTGACGTGACCAGAGAACTGTAGGTTCTATCCGTTGGGGTCAAGGATGCAGAGAGTGTCGGATGACTGGCGTCGACGACGGTCCGAGCTCCACTGAGCAAGAGCTTCTTGTTGTTCTGCGTGCTTTCGGTCTGTGGAGGAGAGTTGGAGGACGACGAGGAGGAGAGAGACGACGGGTCGATAGGAAACCAGGCAAACGTCCTCGCCGGCGCCTTGCCAAATCCGAACTCGGCCAACGCAACAGCCCTCCTCTGTCCTGCCTGCTCCACTGACTCTAGCCAAATGCCAAATGCCTCGGTCGTCTCTTATTCTTATTCTGCTCCGCATGCATCTTCGTTTCGCAACTCGCAAACTCGCAACTAGCTTAGCTAGCTAGACTAGATACAGAAGAGAGATCGAGAGACAGATATAATATGAGACCATGCTGTTCTGTTCTGATTCAGATTTCTCTTTCGCCAACGCAACGCACGCACGGAGAAGCAAACAAATGGAAAGGTCGAACTGACTGGAGACGCTCGCTCGCTCTCCTCAACTCCCGGAACGGATTAGGCAATGATGCTATTGTTCTGCCATTCCTTGCAGCCTTCTTGGAGGAAAGGAAGCCCGTCGTCTTGCTTGACTTCTCGGCTCTCTCCCGCTTTGCCTGCCTGCACCCTAATTGTCCAGAAGTCTTGTTTCATCTCCGAGCTTTGCTTGTATCCAAGACTCCGAAGAAGAGGTCTAACGAAAAGATGGAAACTCACAACGGAAGATGTGCTGAGTGAGGAGGTGGAGGTTGGTGCAGGAAGATGTGGACTTCTGATCGGACTTTGCAGGACAGGAACATCTGGACTTATGCTCGGCCTCAGTTCGGCTTTATAGCTAATCGAAGCAAGGTTCCTGAAAGACTTTGAGAACCGGTAGTGCTCCTCAGTCTCAGGGCTCGTTCATGAGCTATGGAGGGCCTGAACTCTCTAATCAACTCACTCACTCACAGATCACAGAACTGGACTAGAGGAATGCGGAGTGAGGCGAGAGGCGAGCTCCTTGAGCAGAAAAGTGGGAGCAATAGAGAAGTCTCAGCGTGCCCCAGATCTGGTCTGGCGGGAGGAGGCGGAGCTTGAGCTCATCTATCTCCTGCCGCAGCGGCAGGAGTCTCCATAGGCGGCAACTTCAAGCAAACTCACGCTGCTCCTCACTCACACGACGACTCAGCTCATGCTCCTCATTTGAACTTTGACTCCTTGTACCTGTTGTGTCTCTTGACCCAGCTTTGTCATTTGTGGCTTCTACGTCTGAGCCCAGCTCGTCTCTACTCTCGTCGCAAAGCCTGTCACCTGGGAAAGCCTGGGACTTGGTCACAGACCAAGCTATCAGCCAGCACCAGAACAACTGCTCCACAGCTGACGCTGACGACGTTCCCTTGTTCCCTCTGCAGGTGTGAAGTGAGTCCCTCACACACTCACGTCCTGAGCCGGGGTCGTCTGTTTCTTCCTTTTGAACGCCTCGACCTTAGTTCGAACAACCAAGCCTGCGAGTCGAGTCCCAATAATCCAGCTTTGATGGCGAAAGTGAAGCAGCGGAAGTCGGTGGTGAAGACACCGCTCGAGCAGGAGCCCGTTCTGACGCCGAGCAAGAAGCAGCAAAACAAGCCCTTCGAAAAAGAAAACACGGACCAGCAGCCCACTGTCGTCCTCAACAAAGCCAGCAAGTCACGAGCAAGCACGTTGGTCGAGCTTCACAATGGAGACGAACAGAGGCGGCCGGTCAAGAAGCGGAAGGAGACGCCAGTCCACGTGACGGAGGAGCCCTTGAGTGACAAGCCCAAGAAGCGAAAAAAGTCCTTGGAGCCCAGTGCCGACGCTGAAGCAGAGACGGACTTGCCGAAGAAAGCCAAGAAGAAGAAGAAGGCGGCGCTGGAAGAAGAGCGTGGAGGAGATGAGCAGGCCAAAGCGGACAAGAAGACCAAGAAATCACCTGACTGGCGACTGACGAAGAAGCAGCGAAGCGCCGAAAAGCGGCAGCAGGATCGTTTGGCCCGCAACCAGCGGAAGCGCGAAAAGGCGCGGCTGCGCGAGCAAAGGAAGAACGGCGAGAAGCCCGCCAAGCAGCCGAACCCCATTCCCGCCAAACTGCGCCGTCAGCTGATGGCGGCCTACGAGGAAGAGGCCCGGTTTGTGGCCGACGTCTTCGCCTCGCTGCCCAAAAAGCAGGGCGAGCAGCTGGACAGGTATCTGCTGGACGAGGCCACACCCGAGCAAGAGCTCAAAAAGAGACAGGAATACTTCAAAAGGACAAACACGCGCTCAGCGGAGGACGCTGCCCAAGACACAGGACCTGTTCCCACGCGGGAGGAGCTCAAGGCAAGACTGCATGCCAAAATTGCGGAAGTCGGTGAGTAGCTACTGAAGTGCCTGCTCCAAGTTCTAATGGTCCCATAGCTCTCGTTTACCAGTGTTATCAAGTCCCCTCTTTGTTTTAGCTCAAGGAAAGCGGACGAAGAAGAAGCGGAAGGTGCTGCTGGACGAGGACGGAGCTCCTGTCGGTCCGAAAAACAAGAAACAGTTCATTGCGAAGCGAAACCCGAACTTCGTGAAGGGCGCTGGGACGAACGGGCAGTCGGCTTGCGTGAAGGCCGAGTCGGCGGAGAAGACGCCGTTGCGGAAGAAGCCCGTCAAGACCTCCAACGGACAAGTCGTTTACTCCAAGTTTGACTTCATTTCGGCAGGGAAGCAGACGGGGAAGCAGGGCGGAGCCAAGCCTGCCGCGCTCCTCAAGAGCGCCGAGAAGACCGAGAGCCGGATTTCCCATCTGGAGCGGAGCGGGAAGACGAAGGAGGCAGTGCTCGTGGCCGAGAAGCAGAAGTGGGACACGGCGCTGAAGAGAGCGGACGGAGACAAGGTCCGTGACGACCCGGCGCTCCTCAAGAAAACAATCAAGAAGCAACAAAAAGTCAAAGAGGTACGCTCGGACTGAATAAGAGACTGACGAGACTGTCGTGAGTGTAATACTTAACTGAACTGCTTGTTCTTTGTTGCAGCGGAGTCAGAAGAAGTGGACGGAGCGAACGGACTGGGCCGAGAAGCAGCAGCAACTCAAGACCACCAAACGGCTTCAGAACATAACGGCCCGCAAGGAAGACAAGAAGAAACGAACTCAGAAAATGCAGCGGAAACGAGGACGCATCGTCTAGCACCTCAGAGACGTCTCCCTACTATGACGGACTGCTCCAAGGAGCTTGTTTCTAGGGCGAGTCAGTAGGGTCGAACTGACGGAAGTCTATTTTTTGTTATTTACTAAGTGTTGACTTGAGAAGAGTAGTGTGAGCAGTGCTCGAACTGGGACACTACTGGCCGTAGTCTGCTCAAGTGAAGGGCTGCCTGGCACGACTTGCTCGCCTCCTCGTCGTCCCAGTCGGGCCTTTTGTCTTTCTACTCTTCTCACATCTTCTTTGTCTGCCAATATGCGTTTCTATTGTATGACTGAAATAAAATAATTGTAAATATATGTCTTGTTCCGTGTGGTTTTTTGTGTCAGTCTGACTCTGTCTCCAGCTCTGCAGAGAGACTGGAGTCGAGCTTGATTGTACGAGAAGCTACGAGCGGAGGGAGGACTGGAGCAGGCAGCTCTGCTCGCTTCGTGTCAATCAATCGAAAAGTCTCAGGTTGTATTGCAGAGCTTAGAAAAAGACTCAAAGGCCTGGCCTGGCAGGTGTTCTGAAGTGACGGGAGACTCAGCATTGTCCGGAAGTGCTCTGAAGTCGGAAGGCTTCAGAGGCTGGAGGAGGAGAGATGGAAGGCCCTGGAGCTGCGTCGAGAGAATGAAGCTCGTCTGCTCTTGTTTCCAGGAGGAGACAGCAGCGCTTAGCCTGTCACTTCTGAGCAGAGAGCGGCTTGGTCCGTCCGCTGCAGCTGCTCTCAGAAAATGCTCACCCGTCTCATGTCCTAGCCCAGCCTTCTGAGCAGGAGACTGGAGGGACCACTGCATCCCCAGTCTTCCGGCACCAGCGTCCTCTTCTCTTTCCTTGTAGTCCTAACTGACCTTTGGCCGAAAGACAGGAGAAAGCTCTGAGGACTGGAAAAGCAAGTTTATTGAATATGTCAAGAAAGGCTTGAGTAGAAAAGGGAGTCCGTTCGAGGAGGAGCTCTCGCGAGGGAGCATTCCGAAGGTCAGAGTCAACAAAGCAGATGAGCGGTCGACAGGAAGGCGAGAGTCCATCAGGAGTAGCCTGGAAGGAGGCGGGTGAGCTGGAGCTGCGCTGCTGGGGCGGGAGGTCAGGTAGGAAAAGAGGGCTGGTCCTCTGGGTACTGCTGGTCCTGTAGTCCTGTTACACGGCCTGCTCTGCCTGCTAGCTGTCCGGCGTGACGACTTCCACGGTTGTCAGCTCGACGTCAATGCTCGTGAAGCGACGCCCACCTGTCCAAACAAAAGAAGACAGCTCAGCTCACAGTTTTGTTTGAGAGGCACGCATAAATCGCATAAATCTTAAATTTGAAATTGAAGTTGAGCAGGAATGGGCGCTGGAAGGCGCGGTCGTCTTACCGGACTGGGATCCGCTGATCGGAGGGCTGAAGCGAGCCAATGACGCACAGCTCTGCTCTCCAAACGGAACGTCTCTGCAAAGAACAAGCAGCCCATCATGAGCACAGCACCAACTCGGTCGGAAGCCACTACTACGACTCGCTCCAAAGGAAGGAATGGAGCTCATGAACGGAAGTGCACTCGGCCCTGGTCCACTCATGCTGCCTTCCGACCCCACTGAGCCGCACACGAGAGGGCTCGAGAAGCTCAGAGGAACAAGCCCTTTCTAAGCAGAGGCGTAAAAATCAGAAGGCTGAGGAGAAAAAAGGTCCGCCCAAACCCAAAGCAGTCTTCTTGGCTACTTGCGTGGTGGCTCTCACGGCGGCGGCGGCGGTTCCAAGTCGAAGGAAGAGTGAGCTTACCTCTTGGCGAGTCGAGCTTTTTTCCGAGCACGGGCGGCCCTTGTTTTGAGACAGCAGATGATGAGCAGAGCCAGAATGGGAAAGACGAAGATGCTCGACACAATCGGGACGACGACCACTTCCGGACTCACTGCAAGAACAGAGAGACTTGGAATCAGCGACTTTGCTTCGCATCAACGACTCAGTCCTGACCCTGACTTCCAGTTCAAGTGCTGGCGAGGAGCGGAAGTGCGCTGGTTGCCTTTGGACTCGGTCCCGCAGAGTCCCTGACAAGGCGCTGCTAGTAGTTACTTGAGTGAAAGTGAAGAGAGCAGAAGAGAAGACTGGACGAGGGAGAAAGCTCAGAGCCTGGCTCCACTCACTCACTCATCAGTCCACTCAAGTCCAAGAAGGCTCTTCTGCTTTCACCGCGCTCACTCTCGTCTATGCAAACACGGAGCTACATAGAGTCAAGCATCAACTGCCCTTTATTGCTATGTACAAGCCCGACAAAGGCTTTTTGTAAGCTAGAAGAAGCCTGCCCCGTCCGTTGAGTGGCTCACTGCTCGCTCTGCTGACCAGCAGTTACGGCTCTTTTTTATGGTCGTCATTCATTTCCAGGGACCTAGGCCTGCCGTGGGCGAGCAGAGAGAAATGAAATTGCAATTTGTGGCTCAGCCGAGCAACTGCCCGGGTTCCCAGCGGGCTGTCCACACAAAAGAAACAAGGACAGTTCGACTTCTGCTGGGAAGCAGAGCAGGGAGTTCTCGGCCTTTCACTCGGACTTGGAAATTGGATCCGCTGCTCGGGAGAGCTTATCAGGCCGACCAGCAGCAGCAGCGTCTCTCTGCAGCCATCACTCAGGCCCAAAGACACGCAGAGAGGCTCTAATAATTGGAAGCAGACTCGAGTCCGACTCACCCGTCGGGTAGACGATAATGACGCGCGTTCTGTTGGCCACGATTCCGTCCGTCCAGACGTCCATTGCATCCTTGGTCTCACTCAAGATCAGTCCAGTCCTCGGCACAGCAGCACTCTTCTTGGTCGAGCAGCTTTCTCTTCGAGCGAGGTTGCTGAGGGGCGTTTGCTGGACTGGAAGTCAAGTGGAGCGTCTTCCGCAGAGCCGTCGTTCTGCGTCCAGCAGCCCAGCTCGGGCATTGAGCCTCCTCTCCACTAGTCTCTCCACCGACTCCCAACAAAACCCGCTTCCGCTCATCAACAATTCACTCTCAGCAAACTCGATGAAGCTACTACTAGAGTTCCTGAACTCGTCGTTAGTCCGAACTGGAGCGGGATTTCCCACGAGACGCTGTCGAGCTGCAGGAAAATAATTGAAGCCAAGTCCCCAGTGAAGCAGGGCAGTCGGACTATTGGAAGAAGGCCTGCTATTATTGGTCTTTTGTCTCTCAGCGTGTGCACCGCGTCCCTGCGGAGTTTGGTTTCCTTCAAGAAGGCTCGCTGCTGGAAGTTCGATTGTTTGAGCTGAGTTCTGGCTTGAGAACAAGTCACGAGCTATTATTTAAATGAGCAGCTCGGTCGTCGTTGGAAGAGCTCAGTCCTCAAAATCAAAGCAGTTGACGGAGCGGTGAGAGAGCTTTCCGTTGTTGAGGAGAGCAGTGCAGTAGTCGCGGCTATTAATAAACAAGTCCTCTCTCTCGACCTGGCTTCACTTCCGCCTCCTCGGTCGTCCATGAGCCAAGGGAGAGTGAGTGTTGGCTGCTGGAGCGGAGCGGAGGAACTGGGCCGACTGTCGCCTCGCAGCCAGCCACACTACTCACTCGAACTCTTGGAGTCAGTCAGCGCAGGGCGAGCTCAGCCGGCCTCGCTCCTCGGCCTGCTCTTCTGTCGACATCAGAGTCGAACGTCCGAGTGGGAAGTGTGCGGCTGCCGACAAGAGCTCCCTTCCCAGCATCGCATCATCTCATCCATCAGTCATCTCTCCATGCAGATCCTCTATTGTGTTATTCTAACAGGCTGACGAGACGACGAGCGTTCATCCGGAATGCAACAGAACTGAAGGTCCGTAGTGGAGAGTCATGGCGGCGGGAGTCCTGTCATAGCTCGGAACATGTTTTGGAAGCTCTCTCTGCCTTCGTCGAGTACTTACATAGAAGAGAGTGCTGATGCCAAGTTTCCACGGCTGAGTGGACAGAAGAGCTGGCAGTTGAGGAGACAGTCCATTGCTTCTGCTTCGGCAGAGGAAGAAGCTGGCAGACTGAAGGAAGGGCATGATGAATGATCGAAATAGGGAAAAGGCCTCGTGTCCGTAAGTCAGGGAGTAGTAGTGGCCGTTGATTCGGTTGGACGGAAGGGTTCAGTCTCGGCTCAGGTTCGCGGACTCGAGAGAGAAAGCAGAGAAAGCAAACGATTGGGCCGATATTTAATAGACTTCTTCTCCTGCTGGAGAAGAAGTCTCGGGCCAAGAGCAACTGTCTCTCTCTCTCTTTCTCTCTTCTGCGTCCAAGAAGGCATGCATGCGGTCAGAAGAGCCTTCTCCGCTCTGATCTCTCAACATTCCACAGAGCAGTTCTCCACTCCCTCCCACGAGACTGCAATGCATGCTCCATTTCCAATCAAAACGCTTCGGCCTTAGAATGGAATGCGGGAGACAAGAACTCCCGAAACAATATTAGCTAAGCTAGCATGACTTGACTGGAAACGAGTCTCAGTCTCAGCTCGAGCAGCAGAGTTCATTTGAGCAGAAGAGCAGTGGAGCTAATTCAATGAGAGAGAGAGAGAGCGGCGCTTGACTGGACTACTGGAATCCGGTTGGTTGTGGGCTCTTGCTCTTCGTCAGACTTTCCCTGCCTGAACAGAGAAGAGAGTGAGTGAAAGGAGAGTTGATCAGATCGGAACCAAGAAGCACTCGGCCAAGGCTCAGTGTCCCTGTCATTAGAACAACTGTTGTCAGGCAATCTGGTTAAACTCTGTCTGTAAGGGTCTCGGCCATCTAATCGGACAATAAACTCAATTTATTATTATTAACTGTTGTCAGGCTGTTAGTTTTGCAGGCCCACTTCCGCCACTGCTTTCTTTCACCTCAGCCCGCGCTTCATTTCAATAGAACGCTCGCAGTTTCTCTGAGCGGAGAAAGCCGTTGTGTCCAGCTGGAGCGTTGTTGCTGTTGCTGTTGCTGCTGGTAGGGAGTTCCAGCTCAGCCGGCCGGCTTCTCTTTTCAGCCCAAGTGCTGACCGAGTTGTGACTGATCAATTCTGATCGGATTGCTCCTGGTCTGTGGTCTGATACATAGGAGCAGTTGAGGCTGGCTCGATGCACGAAAGCAGCTCAGTAGTGCTGTTTCCGTGCGGCTCGAGATTTGAGTTAAGGGACCTGGACAGCAGACAGCCGAAAGAGCCTTTCTCTGTTCAGCCAGAGCGTCCAGAGACAGAAACGAACGGCTCCAGTCCATCAACCCTACTCTTCTGCTCTTCTAAATCTAAACACAATGAGAAGAAAAGACAAATCTGTTGATCCAATAACAGCTGCTTTCCCTCTGCCTCTCTCTCTCTCTCTCTCGCTTTCTCGTGCTTTCTCCGCTCTGAGAGAAAGGAGCCCTGAGAGCTGCTCAGTCAACGTCCGTGCTTGTTTGCCTAATCCTGTTCATGAAAAGCCATTGAGGCGGCTGGGCGCTGATTAGACTGACACGCTACAAAGCCCGGAATCAATATACATGCTCTTCCTCTTTTCGTCCAGCCAGGCAGCAGCTCCTTCGCCAAACACTCATTTCTTTCCGTCCGAGTCAGAGCATGGAAATCAATTTTCCTCCCAGAAGAGAAGAGGAGCCACTACATTATTATATGCTCATGCATGGCATGCCTCAGCTCCGACGAGTGTCTTCCAAGCAGCTCCTCATCACTCTGTTCTTCCCAGACAGACTCAAGCCACATCCTCCCGTCGTATTATAAACGCCTTTTCCCTGCTCGGAGACGTCGTAGCAATTGATGTGGGGTCGTGGAATGAGGAGAACAGAAGAGCACGTCGTTGACGCTGACTGAAGAGACGCTACATAGTTGATAGAAGGCCGAGGAAAGCTCTCTCTCTGCGTCATGTCCGCATCTCTCCAGTGAGCGAGCAGACTTGTTTGCCTTTCTCTTCTCTGATCTCAGACGAGGCGTAGAGTGTCAAGGGTCCTCTCCTGCACTCGAGTCAAGTTACAGGCAAGAAGGGACAGAGAGCAAGCGAGACACGATCTGCCTGTCGTTAGGCAGGAGAGAAAGCAGACGCACGAGACATGATGGGTCTGTCCTGAGTGGAGGCAGGCAGAGTGAGAGTGATGGAAACGAGACTGCTGCTGCTGGACTCATGATGAGAAATTATGAGACGAGAAAGAGGAGAAAGCCGCTCGCTCAGTGCGAAGCAATCCAATTAGCGACTCTCTTCTTTGCTCTGCATCCGGTTTCTCGAACAGAAGGCAAACGCTCTGCACTGCACATTCCAGAGCAGAGCTTCCGCTAATTAAATTCAAAACAAACGCCCCTCGCACACTGACACTGTGTCTGACAATGAGTAATTAGTAAAATATTCTTTTATTGGCGGGGCTGGCTGGCCAGCGAAGCGGAAGAACAACAAGAGCTCTGTCACCGGGACACTTGTCAGCGCTTCGTTGGAGTTCCTGCGGAGGAGAAAGATCCAACAAGCGAGCCTTTCAGTCCGACTCTATTGTTTCTCAGGCGCTGCTGGGCAGCTGAGCTTCGGTCTGAGCTCTGAAGCGATATCTGTATAAATAATTGATTCGTGATGAGGGCGGTAGTGAGTCAGAAGCAGAGACAGGACTTGGCCGCCTGTCGCGTGTCCGGCAGACGCTCCATTTTCCTCACAGACGGCAGCGAATGCTTCGAGTGCTGTGGACTGGTCTTGGTTTTCGAGTCTCGGATTAGCCGGAGAAGGTCAAAGAAGGCTTTGTCAACGTTCTCACGTGTCTTGGCGGAAGTTTCCGTGTAGCCGACGTGCCAACGGGCGGCTGTCTGCTCCGCCTCAGCCGCGTCCACGGCCCGTCGCTCCGCCAGGTCGGACTTGTTGCCGATGAGGAGGAACGGAACCGAGTCCGTGTTCTTCACGCGCAGAATCTGCTCCCTGCAAACAGACACAAGCACTGATGAGCCCTGAGAGAGAAAAAGGGCTTGCCACGTGACTGACTCACCGCATGTCTTTGCAGGCGTTGACGCTCGCTGGCTCCGTGATGCTGAAGATGGCGAGGAAGCCCTCTCCGCTCCGAAAGTAGTTGTCACGAATGGCGGCGTAGTCTTCTTGTCCCGCCGTGTCCAGAATGTCCACCTGAATCTCCTCTCCGTCCAGAATGACCTGACAAACAAGGAGCCTACGTCATCAGTCCGTCTCTCGCCTCGTCGTCGGCCATTCGACTCGCAGCTTTGCTGACTCAGGCCGCACAATTGAAGTCGAGTCATGCACAGGCTTTTTTTGTTTTTATATGGCCAGGTTGTGCTCCTGGCATTGAGACTGCGAGACGCAGCAGTTCTGTGACCCGAAGCCCGACCAAACATCTATAGACACACCAACGTTGACAGTTCCTTTCGGACAGAAGTGATGGCGGCGAGAAAAGTCCAGTTCCACACGGAAGGACTACGTCGAGCTACACAGCGTTCTTTGATGGGCTGACAGCGACGGTCATTACCTTTTTCCGGTAGGAGTCTGCCTTCGTCGGTTCATATGATTCAACGAATTCCTCGTACATAAATTGAAGCGTGAGTGCCGACTTCCCGACCCCACCCGCGCCGACCATGATGATTTTGTAGAGCTGCGGTGGGGCGCTGACTTTGCCTGACTCAGCCGAGTCGCCGTCAGCCTCGCTCGACTCGGCTCTGAAAACAAAACAATAAAGGTCTTGCATATTAGCTACATGCTCAACAAACTTGTTTGTCGAACTCGGCCTCAGCGTTGCGTGTCTGTGGAAACGGTGACTTGTGGCCTTTGACCCGGCCACGGCCCATTAACAAGTCTGAGATGATGGGTTTTGGTTGGAGTGCCGCTATTATGTCGGCAGTCTCCGTTGCCTGCCAGTTCCTCGCTTCTGACTCTGACTACAGTTATAATTCCCAAGCTTGCAGCAAAGTGGTGGTTCATTGCGGCAGTTTGGGAGAAAAGATAAGCAAGCGTCTCCTGAGATGCCCTCACTCATCCATCCGCCTTAGAGCTCGAGCATTTTTCATATTTTGAGATGCTCGCAGGCAGTATTTGGCTTGGGCGTTCTGCATTGCGTGCTTGATGCTGGTCCGTTGTTCCCTTGCTGTTCTGAGCTTATTTCACGGCTCGTGAGCAGGAGTCAGCAGCCGCGGGCGAAGGCTAATGGCCCATTCAGTCAGACTGCATGAACTGAACATGTAGTAGTGGCTTAAGGGCTTGCCTGAGGAAGGCGGACATCCTGTGTTCTGAGCCCATATAGCATGAATAAGCAGTTCCCGTGGGAACATGACAATGGCATGACACTCGGACTAATCCCCCTACGCCTCACATGCAATCCCGCCATTTGTTTCCATACGCCTTGCCAAGCACCACGCCCCAGCAGACTCGGCTTTCTCCAAGCACCACAATAGACAAGTCCTCTCGAAAGTTCAGTCGACCTGGAAGCTGGAAGTCGGGAAAGCGCATTTCTTGACCGACACTTGTCCAACACCAGATCTGAAATGAGTGAAGACAAAGGAGTGCGTGCAGTGAAACGGATGATTCGGTAGAAACAACGGAGACTTGAGCGTATGATGAGTTAGCGTGTTAGCGAGGCGTGTCTTTCTTGATGGCCTGCAGCCCGAGGCAAGACTCCTTCTTTCTTCGACCACCACGGCTTTTGATTCCCATCAGCAGCCCCAGCACAGCAGCAGTCGAGGAGAGTCCTGACATTGACACGAATTCGGGTCAGTGGCACAGAGCAGCCCTCCTGTCCACATTCCTCTCTCCAACCTCCAACCATCATCAGGTCTCAGCTCCGCTTCCCACAGTCCCAATTGTCCTAATCCCAGCCAGCCCACCACCACCACGTCTGCTCCAAGCAAGGAAGCAAGCCCAGATCAACCCCCCGCTCAGCCCCATTTCTTCTTGTTCTCCTCATGTAGCATGTCTGATGCCGAAAGGAGAGTTCTTACTATTGTCCCTAACTTTAGAAGCGTCTCTGTCAGCCTGCCTTCGTACCTGTTAGTAGCGTGGAGGAACTTGGAGTCACGGACGTACTTCCGGACTTTGTCCCACTGGTTGTTGAGTCCGTTTCCAGTTCGGAGAACGACTCGCCGGCTCTCCTGAATCAGCGTCGTCCGAATGTCACGCACGTTGTTCCGCCACGGCATCTTACAATCAAGCCCAAGAACAAGAACTCTCCCAAGAAGCAGATCAGAAGCACGCACGGAAGAGCCCTGTCTTTAGGACAGTAGGGGTGGGTTTGTAGAAACGGTTGTGAACAGGCTTGGAGCTCACATGACGACTATTGAGACTGAGAAGAGCAGGAAGCTACTACAATAGGAGGGATGAACGAGACTCTCTCGAACTCTCGACTGAAGACGAAGACCCCGCTATGCTAGGACTTGACACGTTCGTCATCAGAAGAGATGGGGTGGGTGCTGGGCTGTTTTCTGAACCGGCCCTCATCAGCGCTGCTTACCTGTTGATGGCCACAGCCCTGCGACTACAGAAGGAAGGAAGGGGTTGTTGTGGCAGAGAGGCTGCTTGAGTTGAGTAGCTCGAGAGTTCTCACAAACTCAGTCAAGCGAGCGAGCGAGGGGGTTCTGAATTCTGAAGCAGATCCGCTGCGTAGACGAGCCGAGCTCCATGAGTCTCCTCTTCCTATTCAAGCAGCCCTCACTCCACTTCAAGCCATCTCGGAGCGAACAATGAACTTTTCTCTTTTCAGTCTTTAAACTCTGCTCTTGTCAGTCCGCGTCAGCTCAGTCCTACATTAGATCAGAGGCGCTGCTTCATGCCGGTGATCCCGGGTCGAGGCTCTTGTCTCTCAAGTTCGTCCGTATGCACTTCTACTTCTGCCTGGCTCGACAACAGAGTGAAAGTAACGGAGAAAGCAGCCGAGAAGCGAGCACAACGGCTGGTCAGCCAGTCGAAATGAACGAAATGCTAAGTCTTTGAGGGCCAAGGCTCCGAATTCAATAACAAAAGTAGGCTTTAGTTTATTGCCAGGAGGAAAGGGTCTAGCCTGCTTGAGGTCTCTGCTCCACTGAAGAGGAGCCAAGTCCTCGAATTGCATAGATACAGTACATTGAATACATGACCGAGAAATGGAGTCCATCCTCGCTCGCCGTTGCATAAGAAACGGACTTTCTGACCTGCTGGGTCTTGAGCAGAGCTCCAACTCATGCGTCCCTTAATAAATTACTCCCACGCCCTGCACGCACACATTCAAAAAATAATACTTGATTGTTCCGCCAGACCGTTGTCGGAGAAGGCGGAGGTCAGAGGGCCTCTGTCCTGTGTTCACTTGAGCTTTCGTGGCTTGGTCTTGGGCTTGGCGCCCCAGGCGTTGCCCAGCCAGCCGTTTCCGTTTCCCTTCTTCAGAGTCATGACCTTGCTCCGTCCGTCGGCCGGCTTGTTGCTCTTCTTCCGCTGCTTGGGCGAGGCGGTGCTAGAGCGAGTTCTTCCGTGCACGTCTTCGGTGGAGCTGCTGAGGGCCCAGATCTCCAACTGGAACTTCGGCTCGAACTGTATGTACTGTACAACAATAAAAAGATTATTCTAAATAATCATTAATCAGTCTTTGATCTATATATAATCTATTGATTAAGAAGATTCTGAATGTACAACATTGTTCATGTCGAGGAGGCGCTCGGGGAAGGCGGCCGTGGCGGGGAAGCTCAGTTCTCGCGAGGACTTGGACTGCAGCTCCGAGGCGTGGAGCGGAGTGGCCAGACCGAAAATCGGATCACGCTCTCGCGAGTACTCGGGAATCTCAAATCCTAGCTTCGCCATCACGCGCTCCATCACGTCGTCGCACCGACCTGCACCAAACACATGAATCATAACATCGCTACTTGCATTTGCATGCCAACACGGTCACTCACAATGAATTTCTCTGAGCTTACCGTTGATTTTCAGAGCGGCGAACTGGTCCTTGGGAGTCCACTGCAAGTTGACGATGATGAGCTTGGGTCGCTTGTTGGCGGGCTGGTCCATGCACCACAGCCACGGATAGCGACGCAGAACCTACACACATTCACAGTCAGAAATCAATTTCAACGCTCAAGCAAGTCGGCCGTCTGTCTGCGTGTTCGGACTCGTGTTTGACTGACTTTGAGGCTGGATCCGATGCAGAGAATCACGTCAGCTCTATTTGCGTTGTACTCCGCTCCCGCCCAGTTCAGCGGCCAGCGAAGGGAGCCCCGTTCTCCGAAGTGCACGACCGTGTCTCGCAAAGGACTCCCGCAGTGGTAGCACCGACGTCCCGTTTGATGCTCGTACCTAACAACCAGAAACCAAAGCAGAACCACCGTCAAATTGGAATCACTTCTCTGTAAATTAAGGAAAGTCGGCTCAACGCTCAGCCTACCTGCGCGTGTTTTCCGTCACGTCAAAGACCCGAACATACTCCCGAGCACACTTAGGACAGACTTCCACATACATGTTTCCATGAACTTCGCTGAGCGCATTCTTGGGAATGCCGCTCCGAAGATGTAGACCGTCGATATTCTGGGAAACAATATGCTTCACTGTCCCGCGGACGTAGAGCTCCTTGATGGCCATGTGCGTGGGCGTGGGGTCTGCCGTCGTTAGCACGACTGGGTTCTGGGCTTCAAGACCGGTGCCGTTGCGGAGCAGCGTCCAAATCCCGTTGGGTCCCCTGTAGTCCGGGATCTGAGCGGAAGTGCTGATGCCTGCTCCCGAGTACACGACCAAGTAGCGCGCTCTGCGAATCACTTCCGCCAACTGAGTGCACTTCAAGTCCAGCAGCTCGGCAGGGTCCTCGAACTCCTTGAGGCGCTCGGAAGCAAGGAGACGAGACTCGGATCTTTTCTTGACCACACGCACGAGCGTGGGAAAAGACTCGAGCAGCTCTCGCTCCTCAGCCACCAACTCCCCAGTCTCCTTCTTCAGAATGACCGACAACTGCATGCAACAAAAGCTCACCAAATTAAAATGTCCATGCTATTAACGTAGAGCTGCTGTTTCGTAGTGCTTGTACCTGTTTCATGATTTGGGCTTCATGCGTTTTATTGCAGAAGGTAGACTGGGGCGGGAGTCGACTTGACTTCCGACGGTGTTGGTGTCCAACGACGACGCGCTTCGTGCTCGACTCCTGCTTCAACCTCGGCTTCTTCGCCGGAACGCCTAGCTCCTCGTCCTCCTCCTCATCCGGCGAAGAGACAAGTGGAAGCGGACTCTCTGGCTCTGCCTTCACAGCCACCACTTCCTCCAAGTCGACTTCCGTTTTGAGCTGAGCTTCTGGAGCGACGTGTTCGTCGTTGGCCTGGCTCTGGACTTCGTGGACACTTGGCTTGACGTCCAGAGAGCTGGAGGACGTGGAGGCCATGGAAGACTCGTCAGACTCATCGAAGGAAGCGTGGAAGAGACGCGTGAAGCGCTTGCAGTTCTTCGAGATCTTGGAAAGCGGAGACTTGGATCCAGTTGGAGCGGACTTGTCCGCAAAGCGGCCATTTCGCTCTGCCTTCTGCACGTCGTCGGAATGGCTGCTCTCAGCCATGCTCAACTGCTCACTACTGGTTCCAAGGTCGATGGAACATAACTGCCGAGTTTCACGTGGTAGGACGTGAAGCTGCGTCGTCAGGTCGTATTTCCGGAGACTTGAGTGGGCTGGTGGCCGTTGGCCTTGAGACAAGGCCTGAGGGCTGGCGTTGAAGACGAGCTCTCAGTTGAGTGGCGGCTCTGGAGGGAGAAACACATAGTTATTAGCTGTGGCTCCAGAAAAAGTTCTACGCCAGTTTTTCGTGAGTGCTTGTTACCTATTTGGGCATGTCAGAAGCGGGAATGGAGACGTGGCCGAGTGCTGCTGCTGGAAGCAGTGAGGCTCAGGCCGAGGTGACCTGTTCCGTGAAGAAGTTTCTGTTCCGCGGAGCGAAGTGCCCGGGTCAAGCGGAGGAGGAAGAGCTCCTGGTCACTATTCCCGAGGTGAGCGGGCTCCGTGCTGGCTAGGCTAGCTAGTCCATTGCTGCAGGCTAGGCGATGATGATCGGAGCAGAGGAAACGGAAGTGGACAGCACTCTACTAATATCCACTGTTGAATGTGCACGAAAACTAAGAAAATTCTGATTTCTCTTGAGTTGGATGGAAGTCGAGCAGTATCTAAATTAGGAGAGAGAGCTTGAGTGTTGATGGCCGTGTATAATGTCTGTCTGCGTGCTTTGCGTTGCTGTGCTCTGTTTACAAGCATTTACATTTTTTGTTTTGAATGTCTTTTTGCAGCGTTTGGAGGCCTCTTACGGACTTTATGTCTGGCCCTCAGCCCCAATCCTCGCCTGGTTCCTCTTCCAACACCGCCAACTCCTGCCCAATTCAAAGGTGAGTAAGCTCCTCCTTCTCTCTAGCAGCGCACCGGTTTCATCAACGTTCCTCATTTAATTGTAATTATTGTACTAATTAATTAAGCCAGCCAGCCAGCACAGAACAGGTAAGTCAATAAAGTCAAGCTCATTCTCATTGCGTAATGGGAGTCAGACCAAGCGTTACGCCAACGAGTCTTCAGGCAGCTATGTAGTGCCTAATCTACTGACATATATATGTATAGACGTCCACCCATTACACACGTGTGTAGATGGACACAATGCACAATGGCGTAATGCGCGAACTAGAAGCTTTGCGCTCTAGCTACGACCTTATACTTTGTAAATAATACTTAATTGAATGTGATTTTTGATGTTTGATTGCAGGTTGTTGAGCTTGGAGCTGGGACAGGTCTTCCGGGGATTGTGGCTGCTCTCTGTGGAGCTCGCGTCACTCTCACTGACTCACCCAAACTCCCGCATTGTCTTGCCCAGTGCCGGAAGTCCGCTGAGACGAACGGCCTGCTTGATCGCGTGCGAGTCGTCGGGCTGAACTGGGGCAGCTTCTCGGCCGAACTCCTGCGTTTGAAGGGAGAAGTGGACCTTCTGCTCGGCTCGGACTGCTTCTACGACCCCGTCGTCTTCCAAGACCTCCTCTGCACCGTCGCCTACATTCTGCAGAACAACCCACGTGTGAGCACGGGAACGACTCTTCAATCAAACTCCAGCTCTAGTTGACAGCTAATTAATCCTCTGTTTGTCGTGTTGCAGGCCAAGTTTCTGTGCACGTACCAAGAGCGGAGTTCGGACTGGTCGATCGTCCCGCTCCTGAGCAAGTGGGGACTTCGCTGCAGCCACATTCTCCTCAGCGACTTGGCCACTTCCTGCCACGTTGACCTCGCTCAGTTGATGCAAGGTCACAGCATCCATCTCCTCGAAATCACTCTGCAGTCTCAGTCCTCCTCCGAGTAGCATTACAGTCATGTCTGTGCGTCAGTTCTACCGCGTGTTCGTGGGGAATCTTCCGTGGACCATTGGGAACAACGAGCTGAGGGCCTTTGCGTCGTCCTTCGGTGCCGTTCAGCAGGCCGTCGTCGTCTTTGACAAGAGCACGGGGCTGAGCAAGGGCTACGGCTTCGTGACTTTCAGCACACGTGAGGCCTACAACGCCGCGACCATGAGCGGAGCCGGCTCCCACGTCCTCGAGGGCAACAACATCAACATCCAAAATACGACGCACGACTGAGCCGCACTCCTCCTCCCTCAACCAGCTCGTTCTCATTCTAGTTTTCCTAGCTTATTCAAGACTTGTAGAACCTTTTTGTCAAGTAAACTCAGTTGACAGTGACCGTGAGCACTGACTCAGAGCGGTTGCAGTTGAAACGTTCATTTATTCACTTAATTAGATTAGTAGCATATGGTAATAAGAATGAGACAACATGGAGCCAATGCAGACTTGGCGTAGACCCTGTACTCGGTGCAGAGAGTGAGCAGTATAAAGACGGTGCATCATCTGTGCGCTTACTTGGACGGAACGCTGTTTCCGGGGTCTTGTTCTGGGTCGGGAATGAAGCCCGGGATGTTGGAGCTGCTGTCGGGCTCTTCTTCGGAGTAGCTTCGCAGCAGCCTGCTCCGCGGCTTCTGCTCCTCCAGAATGGAGTCCAGTGCGAAGGAGCTGGAGTCCGTGCTGCCGGCCCGCTGGAGCAGCAGCGACGGACCCGCGCTCAGGGATCGGCTGCTGGGCAGCTGCTGGAACGGCGTGTCGGCCATGTTTAAGATGGCCGAGGGCGACGGGGAGCCGAGGTTGAGGTAGTCCTTGAAGCGCTGCTCCTGCCGCTCTCGCACGTCTCCGTCCATGAGCTCGCTCTCGAGCTCCAAGTCTCCCTGCGTCTCTTCCTGCAGACGCGGAATCGTGAAGGCCTTCTCTCCCTTCTCCTCCATGTTCTTCAAGGCCTCGAGCAACTCAGCTGCGGCTTCGACCTCGTCCATGTGCACGCGAAAGCCGAACGAGGGTCGCTGAGCATTATGAAGGTCAAGGGCCGTTGACGATGTGCTCGACCGACGAGAACTGCTGGCGTCCTGGGTGCCGGCCTGCTGTCCGCTGAAGGTGCTGGACGAGGTCCGGCCCTGGTTCGGTCGGGCGGAGTACGGCTTTCTCGTGAACTGGCGGGAGGCGAGGACGAAGAGAGGCATCTGGCCGTGCGGGAGGCGGGTGCTGCTGCCAGACCAGCGACCGAGTCCCTTGTAGGACGAGGGTAGGGCGGGGTAGAAGATCCGGGGTGGCATTGGGCGGAGGGGGTAGGTGGGGAGATACATCTCAGAGCCGCTCGGTGTCCAGAATGGCTCGCCCGCGTAGAAGCTCGGGTCCACGTACGGACCCGTCAGCTTTCGCTTCTGAACAAAGGCATTCCTGCAAAAGACATGAAGAGTTAATTTAATAGGAGCATGTACTCGTGGACAAGTCGGAGTCGGCTGAGTCGTTGCTGGGCTCACAGGTTGAACTTTCCGCAGGTGAGGAGACGGAGGAGATGATGACTCAGGTTGGCATACCACCAGACGAAGAGAAAGGCGGCAGCTCCGAGAACGGTTCCGCAAATGGTGCCCACAGCCGAAAGCAGCTTGAATGTTTCGCTACGACAGCAATATGGTCTCATGTCTGACCTGTCGTAGCCATCATAGCAGCAGTAGTCACTCACCGTCCACTGGAAAAACTCATCGCAGCCCAGCGTGGCGTTGATCGCCCGGCCCGTGAAGCTAATGTAGTACTTCCGGCGCCAGCAATGCGTTCCTTCGCTTCGCCCGACCAGACTCAAGGCAACGAGAAGGAGCAGCCGCAGGCCAAAGCCCTGGAGCAGGCCTGCCAAGCCCGCTCTCCGCATTTCCCAGCTCTGCTCTGCGAAATCAACAGAAATTAGAACTGCTCGGTGAAAGGCAGTGAAAGTCCTGACCTGCACTTGTACCTTGTACCTACCCTTCTTTCCGCAAAACGAGCTTTCGAAATCGTTGAGCAGATCGTTGAGCTTTCACAGGTTCGTTCAGATGAAAGTCTGAACTTGCATGGATGGACTCAAAGTGGAACAGGAAAGATGCGTTCGAGTGACACGCTCAATGGAACTGGAGCTGCACAGCCCTGACCTGAACTCAGTTCCTGGACGGAGCGACTATTTTAAGCAAAGACTGACCTCAATCGACACAGCCCACAGCTCGTGCACTGAACAAGGATAGCGTGTCCAACCGACCCCAGGCACATTGCTCGTCTGACAAGGCCGTGCTAATTGAGTTTCCTGAAAGATGAAGGACTTGGTGCGGGAGATGAGGCGGAAGTCCTTCAGGCCGAAGTGGAGTCGGACTTTGGTCCCTTATACAGCGTCTTGGCTCGCAGAGCTGACGAAGAGAGCTTCGGAGAAAGCAGGGGCTGCTGTATTGTGCAGGGCACACTGTGGAGGACTCTTGTGCTGGACTAATGGGCAGTTTGAGCCCAGGTCATTAAGAATTCATGAGGAGCTGAAGAGGCGTCGTTGTTTGCGGGGAGCTAGCTATGTTCTGCATCATTGATGAGCGCCACCCGTCCCCTCCACTCTCGTGTCCTGTCATGGACTGGAGAGTGTCATCAATTCCCGAGTTCTTTCCTAGGCTCCTACTTGTACTCCAATAAAATTATTCCATCGATTGATTCAGTCAACGCAACGCCAAGTGTAAGTGCTTTTGAGAGTGGCCACCTGCCCGGACTCTCCTGCTGTCCTCATACGCCCGAGTCGGGTTGAAATGTCAAGCGGAATGGGGACGAGCTCAGCTCCTTTCTCCAGCCGAGCCCCTGCTGTCCATGCACAGGCAGTCTACCTAAGCACGAACAAATAACTCTGAACAGCCTTGAGTGAAATGCTGCTGGAAATATTTCTGCTGCCAAAGAAGGCTGAATGCTCTGCTCGGTAGTGTTGTCGATTTCCGTCGAGGGATCGTAGCTTCTTTCTGATCAGAGTCGCTGATGGAGAGAAATCCCTGAGCCTCAGCGACAACGACGACAGCCAGATTTGCTGAGCAGAAGGAGAGAGAACATGTCAACTTGAGCAGGGGGCTTCACGGCCCGTGAGCAACGACGATGGCGACGACCTGAACCGCGACTACTACGCCGAGACAGTAACTTCTCGAGCGATCTGAGTCTCGCTGCAGTTCCTACATAGACCAAACTAGAGTCGAGCAATGAACGTGTTTGAGCCACACTCATCTTCACAAGTCGTCTCTTCATTAATTACTGCTCCTTTTTAGTCGGTAAATACTGGGCAGAACTTCAGTCGCGCCTTATCATGCATGAGTTGAGTCAATGCTTGGAAATCAAGGCAGTTCTCTGATTGATTAGACGACAACTCAGCATAGTTCTTACAAGAGTCTGAGTTCTCCACTACTGGTGACAATTTAGCTCAGGGAGGAAGAAGAGAATCTACGAAGAAGGACCAGCGGAGTCTCAGGGGTGAAAGCTTGAGAAAAACCTTAGCTTACACTTCTCTCGCTGTCAGGCCCAGGCCTAGATTCCAGTCTTCGTCTACACGTGCCTGGAGACTTTCTCCGTTCTGAATGCCTTTTCTTTCTAGAGCAGATTGTGTTGCTACCTTGTTGTCCTTGTCCGCCCGAGTCCATGCATCTGGACTCTGGACGAAGCAGAAGAGTCGCTGAGTAATGCACCGCTCGAGTTGGGTCAACGCTTTAAAAATAATTTATTGGCTGTATAAGAAGACATGGAGCTGACTAGGAATGGATGAACTCGGAGCACAGGGACTGGGACTGCCAAGGAAAAGAGCAAGACCAGCCTTCGCACACGCAAGATTTCCAACAGAACGCAAACAAGGAACAAGGCTCGAAACGAGAAACCGGAATGGAAAACAGAGCAGCTCATCGAGCCTTCGCTGGAGATCTCGCTGCGCCTAAAACAAAGAGTAGCGCAGAACAGACGACGAAAGCTGGAGCAGAACTTAAGTAGAGAAAGCAAGAACTAAAATCACAAAATAATTATCGGCTTGAAATAAAATAAGTCAGCAGTAGCCTCGACAGAAAGACGGAGATGCACACACGGCTGTGCACGGACTACGGACCGTGCTCCAGCCAGGCATGACTCTCTTTAGATTAAGTCAGTCTGGGACTAGGCCTTGATTCCAGGTCGCGGCTTCTTGAGAATCCCGCTTCGGATGAGGGGCTTCACGTGGTTGGACGGGGCTTTGGGCGACGTGGGACTCGAAGGCCCGCTCAGCAGTGTCACGCTCCCCTTCGACCCGCCATTGCTCCCGCCGCGGTGGAATATCAGCGACTCCTCCGAGTCGGAGTCGTCAGACTCAGGCTCGTCCGCTGAAACAAGAAAACACAACAGGCTTTAGTTCTCTGCTGCTTCCTTTCTATTTGCGGAGAAAGCCACTTCTGAGCAGACTTGCAGTCAGAGTCGTACCTTTGATTTCGAGCTCGAGCTCGTCATCTCCGAGAAGCGTGTACTGCTTCTTTTGGTTGGCGTGATGTCTCTTGCTCGAGCCGTGCCCGCCGCGTGCGGATCCGTTCAGAAAGCCGTTGCCCAGCTTCCGACTCAGCGTTCCGCGGATGGTGCTCAGATTCCGTCTGAACAGAAAGACGAGGCTCCAAATGAGAGCCGTCTTCATGACGAGCAGGAAGCACGTGATCACGCCCACGTAGATCTTGCTCCAGGCTACAGAAGGAAGCAAGCTTGGATTAGGACTCGGGCTACGCTAACGGACAGAGGCTGGACTGGAAGCAAGTGCTCTCACCGCAGTTCCGCTCTCCGTTTCCAAAGTGCTTCTTGAGGTAGTTTTCCATCCAGAAGGCGTCACAGACACACTCCCGCCCAGCCACCGAGTCGTGGCAAGTCCCGTGACCCGAGCAAGTATCTTCACAGAGCACTGTGTCCACGGACAGAACCGGCAAGCCCAGCAGCCCCACGTCCTGACTCAGTTTCTCCCGCAGCTCTCGCGACAGCGTCAGAGCGTTCAGCACGTTTCCCTTCTCGTCCTTTCCGTACAAAACCAGGACGGCGAAGTCTAAGCATCAAAAGCACAACCCGTTAATTTGAGTTTTCAAGTTGATCTAGGCAGGATCTGCTCAGAGTGTTCTTGCCTGAGTGGAGCTGGGCTTGGAGATGGTGGAGCACGAGCGTCGTTCCGTGGATGAGCAGAGACATTTGCTGCAAAAACTTGTCCTTGTCCATCTCGGTCAAGTCCGACAAAGAAACGCCCACGATCACCTCGAACAAGCTCTTCTTCAGAGGATCTGCTCAGACCAGATCACAACATTTTAGCATACTTGACAACTAGCCGTTTCCGTTTCGAAAAGCATTGACGTACCGTCGAGGACGTTGAGGCTGACGGTGTCCTCGTCACTGAGTCCCTGCTCGTCCTTCACAGTCAGCTTGAAGACGTACTTTCCAGGCACGAGGCTCCCCAGCTGAAACGGTCAGACACAGCTCATTAGCATTCCGGTGCATGAAGTAGTTCCAGGCAAGCAGAGCGGCCTTGTGTCGTTGCTACCTGAAGCTTGGGCGTGATGTCTGAGTTGCCCAGAACGATGGCTCCCGCCGCGGCTGACTCTGGCTCTCGCTCCCATCGCCAGTCCGTCACTTTTACGTCATCTTTCGACCCCGTTCCGCTCAGCTCGACCAGGCTGACGGGCAGCGTGATGCTCAGGTCATCTCCTGCATTGGCTTTCGGTGGCTCATTCGACCCTAAGCAAAAAAAAAGCAATGTGTGCTATTAGGATCAACTGTAGTGAGACGCTACACTTGAAGTCTTTGGGAGTGAGACGGACTTTGAACGACGGAGATATTGACGGCAGCAGTGCCCTTGAGACTGGCGTCATCCTCAACTTCGACTTGGAATGTGTAGTCACCCTTCGTCAGGCCCGTGGCATTGGCTTTCACTTCCAGAGCACTGACGATCGTCGCGTTGCTCGGCCCACTTAAAACGTTGAAACAAGTTAGTCAATGGGAATTCCAAGCCGTAAATGGCATCGTAGGTGCTGCTGTTCGGAAACTACCTGACTTGCGTCCACTTCCACTTGACGAGTTTGCTGTCTGACTTGCTGTCACCAGCGTCTAGCGTCACCCACGTCTGCGGCAAGGCAATCGTCTGCTCCAGTCCGGCAGAGGCTACACAAAAATCAGAATGTCAGGTCTCGCGTTGATCGTTGCGAGATCAGCACCCTAGCGCAGTGAATGCTTACCTTTGGGCGGGTTTCCGGTGGGTTTTTTCACGAAGACGTGGACGATCGAGGGCGTGGAGACTTGACCTGCCTCGTCCGTCACGGTCAACTCAAACTGGTAATATCCTTCTTCCAGGCCGGACAGCTTCAGGTACGCCGAGTGCGTGTCCTGTCATTCCGAAATGAAGATGAGCCTTCTGCAATAATTAGGATTGAAGTCAAGGCTGAGCTAATACCTGCATGTCCACAGCTTTCTTGACGTCTCCGGTGGCCTTCCACTCCCACTGCACGATTTTGTTGTCGTCCGTCGAGCCGTTTCCGTTGAGCGTGAGCTCCGTCTGCGGCAAGTAAATCACCTGATCCTGGTTTCGTCACAAGAATCAAGTCAACACTGCGTTCTGAGACAGACAGAGTATGCATGGACGAGAAGCGTTCTGTACTTACGGTGCCTGCGATGGCGGTGGGGGGATAGTCTCTTTTCGGTTTGACTTCCACGTCGGACGTGGTTGAGTTTGTGAGATGTTCCGCATCCTCGACGGTGAGTTTGAAGGTATAGTTCCCTGCGATGAGATCCTTGACTTGCAATGTGCTCGAGTTGAGCGTCTGCTGGTTCGAGGACACGGCGTAGTCAATGGGGTACTTCTGGATCTCCCACTTGTACGAAACGATCTTGTCGTCATCGGTCGAGGCACTGGCGTCCAGGACGGCGCTGTTCGTCGGCAGCTGAATCATCTGGTCAGCAGGAGAGATGATCGCCACCGGCGGCTGGTTGATGCGCTTCTCTGAAACCAGAAACACGAGTTAACAGGGGAGCGATCAAGGCGGGACTCTTGAGGATTATGAATCTGAATCGGCTTACCAGGAAAGACGGTGACAGTGGCGTTAGCGGATCCGACGGAGTCGAGACCCTTGACCGTGACTTGGAACATATATGATCCCTGCTTCAGGCCGGCAAGCTTGAGCGTCTCCGTGGTCTGACCCTCCAGCGTCGCCGGGTCTTGGGACGGGTGGGAAATCAAAGTCCACTCGTAGGAATAGGCGCCATCTGTAATCAGAAGCATTGCTCACAATCAGCACATTAGCAGCATTGGCATCCTTCAAAGCTGATGACGATGACTGACCTTTCGGAGCCTGCGGCACGGCGTATGCGTAGAGGAAGGCTTCGTTGGTCGGCAGCGTGATGTTCTGGGAGCCAACGGACACTTCCAAGAACTTGACCACGTTCACTGTCGACCCCGACATCGGCTCCGTCGTTGTCACGACTAGTACTTCTAAGCATAGAATCATTTCATTACACAATAGCCATTTCACACATATTTCGTGAAGGAAACAGTGTAGTAGTAACCCGCTTACTGGGACGTAATGCGGCTTCAAGAGCTTCAGCTGTCGGAATGGGCTGGCAGCTGCCCTTCGAGTCCAAAATGAACTCCCCGCTGCACTGACACTCTCCGTTCCGACTTCGGGAGTTCTTGGCATTGGCCACGCAGACCTCGTTCGCGAGGCATTGACCCTGGGCCTCCACACCGAATTCACAGGGCGTGGCGTCAGGTCGGACGCTGGGCCTGGGGTATCGGACTAGGGTCAAAGGCAGCTGCTCGTTCTGCTGTCCAGTGCTCGTCGTCGCGTCGCTGCTGGGCATGCAGAGCTCAGGGCCCTTGTTGCAGAAAAACTGGAGGAATCAAAGATGCTTTTAGACTTTTTAACTACTTAAAATAAAGACGAGAATCAGGGACCATAGGCCAAGGGATTTAGCTACCATATGACAGGTTGTGTTTTTGAGAATGGCGTAGCTGCAGGTGTCCAGGTTGCAGCAGTGGGTTGTGCACTCCTCGAGCGTGGGTGTGTTGCGGAGTGAGCGGCTGTACGTTCCGCGCGAGCTGTTCTGGACAGGGAGGTAGCTGATGAGGAGGACTTGTTCGTTGAGCTGTGGACAGTCTTTTCGAAGCTCGGCCGTCAGCGACGCGTCCAAGCAGTTTTCTGAAATGACAGAAATCGGGATCAGATAACCTTCAAGAGCAACTGGAAATACGGAAAGATGCTTGGGTCAGGAAGTGACCGTTCTTACGTTCACACTGGGCATCGGCTGACTGCTGCTGGAACAAGTGCGTCGAGGCCTGGGTGCTGCTGAGGAGGGAGTCTCTGGCAGCTTGACTCGTGTCTGCGTTGCTCGTCGCCGAGACATGCGGAACTCGTGTCGGACTCGTGATCAGAATTAAAATTAAGACTAGAAGACGGAGCTTATAAAAATATAGGTGAGTCATTTGGAATAACGAAGACATGATTGACTGATGAGCACCAGAGACAGACCCTCCTGGCTGCGCTAAGGAATGAAAACGACGGTTCTATCCAGTCATTGTCCGACTGGACTAATCTCCGTTCTGTTGTTATTATCTCAGAAAAGTCATGCTTCCAGGGCTGCTGCCTGCTCTTGCTAGCTAATGGCTAAGGAATTCTTTGAATAATGTCAACTTCATGTGCACATGCTGCTGGGATCCGTAGTTTTCAGTTTTGGCTTGTTCAGAGGACTATGCACTATGGCAATTTGAAGTGAGGCCAACGCAGACTTCACTTGGCTCACTGCAGGTCACAGGTCAGAGTTACAGAGTATCCAAGGCCAAACGATGATGTCGAGATTAAAAGGATTTCGTACGTTAATTAATATCAAGTCACACAAGTAGTGCTGAGTTAGAAAATGTCAATTGTTGTTGGCGTCGTCTATTTGGTGAAAGTGAAAGTCTTTGCTCCTTTTTTGATCTCTGCTCTGGGGGGCTTCAAGCTTCCCGCAGATCTCTCGCATGCAAAATCCGTCCCAGCAACATAACAGCCAGCATAATAATAGCAGCTAAGATGATAGCCTCCTTTTCACGTCATGCTAATAATGTCTCAAGGCCAGCAATTATAAGATCCAGAAAGTGACGTGGATAATCTCATCAGAACTGAATTCATCATCATCATAATTCACCATCGTAATCACTGTTCCTTCCACAGCCCACCCACACACATCCCACACTCTAATCTTCCCATTCCCATCTCGTTATCCCTGCGCATCCGTCTTCCAGCAATAATATTGTAATCAAAAAAGAACTAGACATGAGAAATGCTGTTAAGTCAGATTCAGAACTGCCTCGATATGCCAGTCCATTTATTAAATCACACTGTCTTACTGTCTTCTCTCATTCAAGACAGTAGCTACGCCTTTTATAAAAAGTATTTTGTCTATTCTTCAGAAATCCGAGCTGTAGCCACGAGCCGTGCGATGGCTATACTGCGATGCGAGGATTGACTCATGTCGTTTCGACGGAGCTCTTCCAGGGCTCCTCGTAGTTCTCGATAGTCAGACTCTTGTAGCGCTTGAGCACGGCCTTGAGCTTCGGCTCCTCGTCGTCACTCGATGAGTCTCCGTCCTCCTCAGCGTCCTCCAGTCGGTCATCTTCATCTCCGAGCTGGACGATTTCCACTCTGGACACGTCCAGGAAGGCCGGGTTCGTCCGACTCGGCCCGCGCACAATGTCAATCTCGTCTCCCTCGCTGAGGAGCTGGCTCTTCTTCTTGGGCCGACAGCCGT
>VNWX01000085.1:0-34521 GCA_009869905.1 Ceratophysella communis
TATTACGGAGACTTTCAACGAGATTCGAGTTCAGTTTCAACAAATGTGGGGAACGACGCGTGCTAGTGGGAGACTGACGGATGAGAATAATTCTAAAATTCTAACGGGTGATGAGTCGGGTTGGAAATTGATTCAGCTCGACGGAAGTCAGAATAAAGGCTTGGCTCCCATGTTCTTCAGTGTTATACTGCATTCGGCAGCGTTCAGGTTGGTCTTTTAATGCACAAATTTGAGACCGTTTGGTGCTTGGTACAGATGAGTCACGATCGGAAATGCTGATATTCCAGGTTGCTCGTGATGGGCGCCATCGTTGCTAATGCAATTATCACTGGAACAATGCGGTTTCACTCGGAAACGAACGAGCGTCAGCTCATCACTGATCAGTACTACTACATTGAAGCTGGATTTACGATTTTCTTTGGTCTTGAAGCTCTGTTCAAAATTTGGTGTTTAGGAGCGATTGGCTATGTGTCTCAAACAATACACAAGTTTGAGCTCCTGCTTGTGATTGGAACGTTTATTCATTTAATTCCCAGTTGTTATTTGTCGGGATTCACGTATTTCCAGGTAAGCGGATAATGGGGTACATTCACACTTGATTAAATTTAGCAGTTTTAAAGCTGAGTTGTGCACTTTATCAGGTCCTGCGAGTCGTCCGTCTCATCAAAGCTTCACCAATGCTAGAAGATTTCGTCCATAAGATCTTCGGTCCTGGCAAAAAGCTTGGTTCTCTAGTTATATTCACACTATGTTTGCTCATCATCACTTCCAGCATTAGTATGCAATTATTTTGCTTCACTGGATGAAAAGAATTTTACGAAGTTCGAAACATTTCCCGAAGCTTTTATGAGTAAGTTTTATTTCGTATTTGAAATTTTTATAAATATTCGAGGCAAGCAAAATTTATAAATGCTGTTTCGGTAGGTATGTTTCAAATCCTAACACAAGAAGCTTGGGTAGAAGTAATGGACGAAACCATGGTTCGAACCGGAGCCCTAGCACCAATTGTAGCAGCTTACTTTATTTTGTATCATTTGTTCGTGACACTCATCGTGTTGTCGCTGTTCGTTGCCGTCATTCTCGACAACTTGCAGTTGGACGAGGATATCAAGAAACTGAAGCAACTGAAATTTCGAGAGCAAAGCGCTGAGATTAAAGGTAAAGTAAAGCTTGATTTTAACAAATTTTCGAATATAACCTTCGTAATTACCGATTTTATAGAAACCCTCCCCTGGCGTCTCCGAATATTCGAGCGATTTCCCGATTCCCCAAGAATGGCTCGACTCAATAAATTACCGTCTGACTTCATTTTACCGAAAGTTCGGGAGTCGTTCATGCGACAATTTGTTTCTGAAGTGGAGGATGAAGACAATATAAATCCAATTCTACTTGGAAATTGTAAATTGGACTACTGCAGTGAGCAACCACTGCTCTATCGAAAGAATAAAATTCTGAAACTACTCACTCCGACACTTAGGCTGAGGTCCATGAATATTCAACTCAAGAAATATTTCACGAATGCCCTGGTGTCGGACTCAAATAACCAAAGAATGGTGCTCGGAGATTCTGGTCCAATTCCAGCTCCTGATAAGAGATTTGGGCTTCAGAGTACTGTTTATAAACATCGCTTCGATGCGAGGAAATCCATACGAAGAAGTATTCGAAGTGGAAGCTTGAAGTTAAAACAGACTTATGAGCATTTTCTGGAAAATGGACATCCTGGTGCACTGAGTCGAATGAGTCCACATGATGTCGATATCAAGTTGCTTCAGGCCAAGAAGCAGCAAGCAGAAATGCGAAGGTAAGGGAAATTTTGGGTTCGGAATTCGGAAATTGGGGCAACTTAAATAAAATTTCAAATTTTACCCAGAAATCGACGCGAAGAAGATCTCCGTGAAAACCATCCCCTGTTTGACACCCCCTTGTTTTCCGTACCAAGAGAGTCCAGTTTTCGAAGAATCTGTCAAACCATAGTATCTGCCCGATATGACCCCAAGCTTCGTGACCCTATTACGGGTCAGGAGCGAAAGTTGAAGTACAAGCGATTGCAGTAAGTACTTGGTCGCCATTTAAAATCTATATTCATTTAGAAAAAACTCTACATTATAAATTGTATTTTCGTAGCAACCTGCTGAGTCTGGTGACCTATCTGGACTGGGTCATGATTTTCGTTACGACAATAAGCTGCAGCAGCATGGCGTTTGAATCACCTCGATTCCGTGTCATGGACGAACCATCACTGAAAGTCTGTGAATATGGATTCGTGGTTATGATGAGCTTAGAACTCTGTTTGAAGATACTTGCAGACGGGATTGTGTTTACGCCAAACGCCCTGCTGAAAGATGCTGCTGGGATTTTGGACCTGTTCATATATTTCGTACGAAGCATCACAATACTGTTAAGAGTACCTAATTTACCTACGTACAATTTGGAACGTTTAATTTCCAGGTTTCCCTGATATTCATCATCTGGCTACCAAAATCCGTTCCGTCTGGATCCTCAGCCCAATCCCTTATGGTCCTCAGATGTCTCCGCCCACTTCGAATCTATAACCTGGTTCCACACATGCGAAAAGTTGTTTTCGAACTCTGTCGTGGATTCAAAGAAATTTTGCTCGTATCCATTCTTCTGATTGTACTCATGTTTGTGTTCGCTTCGTACGGAGTGCAACTGTTTGGTGGTCGACTGGCTCGATGCAACGATCCGAATATAACGACTTTGGGAGACTGCAAAGGCGTGTTTCGGCGTCGAGTGTTTGTTACCAAAATGCGGCTGAATGAAGGTCTGAATGAAACCTATCCCAGTTTCTATGTACCACGTGTTTGGAGCAATCCACGACGATTTGACTTTGACAATATTGGAAATGCAATGCTGGCGTTATTTGAGACGCTATAGTTACAAGGGATGGGTTGATATCAGGGATGTGCTGGGAAAGCAGTTACAGCCGGTAAGCCTTCGCCCAAGTCTCGAAACCCAAATTTTGAAGTGAAATTAGGGGCTAACTTTCCAAATTTTTTCAGATACACTCACTCTACATCCACGTTTTTGTTTTCCTCGGATGTATGATTGGGCTTACACTCTTCGTCGGCGTTGTAATTGCAAACTACAGTGAAAACAAGGGTACAGCCCTGCTTACTGTTGATCAACGTCGTTGGTGTGATCTGAAGAAACGACTGAAAATTGCACAACCGCTTCATCTTCCACCTCGACCAGAGGGTCATCAGTTCAGAGCCATTGTCTATGACATTACGCAGCATATATGGTTCAAGAGATTCATCGCCCTGAGCGTTTTGATCAATTCTAGCCTGCTTTGCTTGAAGGTAAACACGATTTTTAACGAAAATGTAATATTTATTTCTAAAATATGCAAAATTCATATTTTTAAATTACAGTGGGAAAAAGAAGGCGACACAACGCTGAGGCTTAGCATTATTTCTACAGTGTTAACTTTAGTGTTCGTAGTTGAAGTTCTAATGAAAGCAATAGCGTTTACACTGCGAGGATACTGGCAGTCAAGACGAAATCGTTACGATCTCTTCGTAACGCTGTTAGGCGTGGGTTGGCTTAGTTTTTGGCATCTTCTGGGCGAGAGAAATGTAAGCTCAAATTTTCATGATTTTGGTGTTAAATAACGTCTAAATTTTTGAATTTGTTTAAATTTCTAGACGGACGTATCCCTCACACTGGGCTACACAGTTATTATAATGAGATTCTTCACAATTACTGGGAAGCACGCCACTCTGAAAATGTTGATGCTGACAGTCGTAGTGTCAGTGTAACAAGTCATTCTTTATTATAATGGGCATGTTTCTTCTTATCGTTTTCTACGGATTTGCTGGCGTGATTCTGTTCGGAACCGTCCGATACGGGGAAGGTGTTTCCAGGCATGCATAATTTCGGTACTGCGACCCGAGGCGTCGCCATGTTGTTTCGGATAGTCACTGGAGAAGATTGGAATAAGATTATGCATGATTGTATGATTGGGGTAAGTTGAAAATTTTTGAATAAGTTTAAATATTTCAGAATTTGATTCAATAGATGCCGATTTTTTGTGTTACAGCCACCATATTGCACACTCGGTGGCAACTTCTGGGAAACAGACTGTGGAAACAAAACTGCCGCCTTGTTATACTTCTGTTCGTTTTACGTGATCATTACGTACATTGTGCTCAATCTACTTGTCGGTAATTTGAGTATCTAAATTATTTAATACGTTCGATAGCCATTAAATGATAAAAAGCTTATAATTTATAATCGAGACACTTATACTTTCAGCTATCATCATGGAAAACTTCACGTTATTCTACTCCAACGAAGAAGACGCATTGCTGAGTTATGCGGATATTCGAAAATTTCCAAAATACTTGGAATATTGTCGATTTACATCAGAGAGGACTTATTCCCGTCCGAAGGGTCAGTGGATTCGTACACATTATCATAGTTTTTATGGCAGCAATAATATAATCGACTATTTTCGTGATTCAGGTCAAATTTATTCTGCGGTTACTCCGTGGACGCCTGGAAGTAGATCCGCATAAAGATCGACTTTTATTCAAACACATGTGCTACGAATTAGAGCGGCTTCATAACGGCGAAGACGTGACCTTCCATGACGTTCTCAATATGCTAAGCTACCGATCTGTGGATATTAGAAAAGCTTTACAATTAGAAGAATTACTGGCCAGAGAAGAACTAGAATTTATTATAGAAGAAGAAGTTGCTAAGCAAACAATAAGAAGTTGGTTAGAAGGTTGTTTGAAGCGGATAAGAGCTGTAAGTTTCTCACAGGTAAACCGTAATTAAATTAGCCATCTAGACGTTGTGACGTGGCATGGTCGCAGAAGTGTTCGAGCATTTGTAAAAAGCATGGTTGTTTTTGAATTTGGCCATGAGTCAATGGTTTCCTTTGACCATGATATGACCATGATTCTGAAATCTAAATGGCTACCATTTGAATTTCCTAGGTCTTCAATTTAATTATTAATTTTTTTTGGATTCACAGAAACAACATTCCAGCTTACTAACAAGTTTCCGCAATAGTACTGAACCACCCCCTCCACCGCCACCAATAGCCCTGTTCCAACAGCCGTTACAACCCGCGGAACCCACGAAGCTAGATAGCGAACCCCAGCCCAGTACCCCTTTTACGCCGCCCACAGAAAAAGCCCAGCCTTCCAAAACCTCCAAGCCCAGGACCGAAACCTTAGAACATACTTCTTCAAGAAGTGACAGTGTCAGTTCTGGGTCAGACACGAAACGACTTAGTTTCCTAATTAATAAGGATGCTGAGCAGAAAGATTTAATTGAACATGAGAGAATTAAGAAATTAGATTTACAAAAATACGGAAAGAGGCTTGGGGATATTCGTGGATGGTGGGGTTCCATGAGTATAGAAGACGATGAAGACTAGAGTTATAATGATATTATGATAAGCGGGTTCTCGTTTTTGTAGACTTCGTGGTGATCGCATACTTTTCTAAACTAACCTAATTCATTGTGAATTGTTACCTGCTCTTAGGTTAAATTAAAATAGTATGCAGTCCCTGGGCGTCTACTCTAAATGAGGACTGACACACGCAGTACTTGTGCGATTGTTATAATTTAAGCAAATATTAATTACTTGAGATTGTATTTGCCAAAGTTGTTAATTATAACTAATGTAATTAAAGATACTATTGTTTCTAAAAAGTGGCGTGTTGGAGGTTCGTGTAGTTTCTATGCCCTGAAAATGGATGCATTTTAAAATTGCGAATGTTACAAATGGTTACCGAATACCGAATCCTATCAAAGGCTAACACAAAATGCACGCATATTTGAGCTTATCTACTACATAGATTATATTTGCTACCATTACTAACAAAAATTTCCAATTCCTAATTAATAATAACTTCCAGACATTGATTTACAGCTTCATTTAAATTTTTTATTAAAACAATAACAAAGCTTCTGATAACTAAAGTTTTCCAAAACGAAGATATATCATGTATACCACATTACGTACTATGAACTAGCAACAAGCAATATAATTATATCTAAACTCTTTAAACTCATACTGGCTACACGGTTAGATTGATAAACATCGAAGAAACATTTGAGATTACGGATGAAAGAACATGGACTAAATACAACTGGTAATTTTGTGGGTAGATTAATGGCGATTAACGTTAAATTCATCTTCCGATTTTGAAATTTACTGGTCATCTTCATCTTCTTCGTCGTCGATACTTTTCTTCGCTGGGGGTGCTTCGACTTTTTTGATGACCACCTGGATATTCGAATGAAGTGGTTTTCGGGGTTTTCCAAGTTTTGAAAGACCAAGGCGTTTAAGACCTGCTTGAACTGGACGAGAGTTAATTGAACTGTTTTCCTTGTCCTGGGAAGCTGGAAAACCGACAGGAAGCTCAACGATGTCTAAAAAAAATTAAGCATGTAATATTGGGTAAACATAAATATTAGGTTGGTATCCTTAAAATTAAAATCCTATTCAGTACGTGCGAAAGTGCGAATTTACCTTGGATAGCCGACGTGGTTTTCGTGTTTTTCTTCCCCTCAGAGTCGTACAGAGCTGATGACTTAGGTACGCCTCCATTTTCGTTTCCGATTGCAGATAAGCCTGGAGTTTTCCTTCGAAAGGTTGGTTCATTCTTCATGGGTTGACCATTGGTTGAAACACGACGATTTTTTTGTTCCATCCGAAGCGTTTTCGTTGGGAAGAATGGCACTGCGTTCAAATCATATTCATATGTTTTTATTAAAAGTCTATTAAGTACCTTGTTGAACATATCTGTCACATTTCAGCGATGGAAGTCTCAGGAAACTTACCGTCTAGATCTAGCAAATCATGGAATTGGTATTCAAGTCCAGGCATCCCATTTCCAGAAGTCACGTCTTTTCTAATGAAATCTGTTCCGGCAACAGCTAATTCTGGTCCAACATTGATTGCGTTATCAGAAGTTCCGACAGTTGCGTCGATCATCACCTTTTCCAAATCCGTCGATGTACTGGCATCCTTCATGATGATGTCACAGGAAGTGGCCTTGTCACAGTGCTCGGGCTGAAGGGTTTCAATACCATTCAAATTCAAACCGGTTTGAGAACTAGCATTGCTGGTTTGCGGTGGTAGGCCTTCCTTCAAATGCTTCTGATTCTGGCTGGACGGAAGGTCATTCGTGTCGGTAGATCGAGATACCTTTGTATCGACAGCAATCTCCACAGCGATGATGGTCTCTTCAGGTTTGAAGATTTCAAAGGCCGTCTTGTTCGGAACAGTAGAAGGCTCAACATCCATGGCAAGGTTGGTCGAATTTGTGGTTTCTGGAATTTTTACTTCGAGCTGAGCGGCAGAACGGGCCTCTTCTGGGTTAACGTAGTCTTGGAGTGCATTTGTTTCCGGAGTGACACAATCCTTTGCTTCAGCTTCAACAGTTTCAAGGGTCTCGGTGTCCTGGATTTCAGTGGCCGCTTCCATCGCCTCAGGGATTTCAGCAAGAGTGCCATGGACTTCGATAACAGCATCAGTCTTGTCTAAAGACTCTTCTTCCCCACTTACATCGGAAATCACGATATCCGCCATGCTGATTTCCCCGGGCATATCCCAATCCCCTGTGTCCCCTTCGACCTCGCCTGCCTTGGAATCGTTGAGTTCCAGGATCAGGTCCGCAATTTCCGCTTCGGCAATCTTCAAGATGCTCTCCTCTACCACTTCGATAATGTCCAGAATGTGTTCCATGGTGCTGTGAACCTCTGAGTCAATAATGAAATCTTCAATGCTGCCTTCAACGGGATGCACGCCTTTGCCTTTCTCGTTCATGGGGTCGAATTCTTGAAGCTCGGATATGGTACCGACGTCCATGCTTACCACACTCCGCGTCGTAGTCTCAATGGTCATCATCTTCACTTGCAAAATGGTCAGAAGCAAATTAGGTAATCACAAAGCTAACCAGTGAGAAATGCGAAAAACTTGTAAACTATTATGTGAAGAGCGGAGCACAAATTTGATGACTGATTCCAACGACAACCAAACGACGACTGATCAAGACCAACGGCCAACAAACGACAGAGAGCAAGCAGGAGGGCAGGGAACGACAGTAGTGTGACAGGAGGGCTGCTGCTGCACATTCGAAGTGGAAACAGAGCAGAGCACAGAGCACAAGCGACCAGAAAACGCCAACCAGCATAGCGCCAAATGTTTGAATTTGCTGTGCTGTCGTTCGCTATACGTATATTTAACATAGATGGGCAAAATACATGTATTTTGAAAATACGGTATTTTAAATACGTATTTGAAATACATTTTTAGAGCCAAAATGTATTTTATTTTGTATTTTGTGTTTTGGAGTCCGGGTTGTAATTTGTATTTTGTATTATTGTATTTTAAATACAGTATTTTGTAATTTGTATTTTCAAGGATTAGAGTATTTTATTTTGAGTATTTTATTTTGAACCCTAATTTTCGCTTCTAAAATACATGTATTTTCAAAATACATTGCCATGTATTTTGCCCATCTATGATATTTAATGGGGGCTATTACAGCTATAAAGTCTATAATGTGTGAGTGTGACTTGGGACTTGGGTGACCTTGGGCACTGGCGAATTCATAAATGGACTTTTTGAAAAATATACAAATTAGCCCCAAGCCCCAATTTAGAAACATAATTTTTGCATATTTAAATTAAATCTTGTCTTCTTTGTTTCTCTTCAGGAATATACCGAAAAATTCCTGGCTTCATTAAATCAAACCGCAGCAGGAAACGGATAAATTTGAAGGACAATAGGCAATTATAAATTATGAAACACGAGAAGAATGAACATTATTCCATAGTTTTCACATATTATAGGTCATCAAATATTATTTTTCGAATACATTTTGATTTTTGAATAGCGCAGAGCTTAGCATGGCTTCACTTCATTACAAAATTACAATAAAAATACGAAACACGATTATGAATAAATAGATAGGGTAGATGCAGATGATAGGATAGTAACATTCATTTGTGCACTGCAGCAAAATCAAGCAAGATGAAAGATGAAGAAATACATTAGGATTCGGACTTTCGGATCGCATCATTTTTGTACGGAATTTTTCGTTCGAACCGCCGCACTTTTTGAATTCTTCCGTCCATGCACCCATACAATCGGCTCATTTTTTTGTCATTCATTCGTCATAAATTTCAAGAGGTGTTATTACAAGCTTGTGACACTGATCAATTGCCAATTGCCATCCCCAACCACCCTCATCACCTCTCGGCAGCTCCCGGTGACCTGTTCATTTGCTATACAATGAATTTGAATTCTGATTATCCCGAACCTAAGCGCCGTCGAAGTAGTGGAATGAATTCCACCAGCAGCCAAGCCGTTATTCCGCCGCAGATGTCCCCAGGAATTCCTTTTTCGCTTCCAAAGCCGTATGTATATAATTATCAGGAACTATTTTAATGACTTTATATTTAAGTTTATATTATTATAAATCCTTGATTATAAGCTTTAACTTCAACTAAATCCTTAATAAATAGATGCACTTCAGGAGCAGCAGTATTATTAGCTGGAGACGTGGGTATTGCAGAAGAACCCGGAAATGACTGTGAACTTCTGGTCTATGGCAGAGAACAAGTGTATGTTTAATTTTCATAGTAACGAAACTTCTATGTCCTTTGGATCATGGCCAACAGCTGTCACAGAAAAAATCATCCATATATCACCTATACATATAGTCTGTTTACTACCTATATATTTTTACAGCAATTATGCCGAGATGGTCGAGAAAAGGTTGCTCAAAATGGGGTTCAAAGTTGACTTGATTCTGATTCCACCAGAAACTAAAACATCTACTATTTTGACACGCCTGACTGCGATGAGAACAATGTTTGGCGTTGCGATTCATCCTCAGAATGAACTCCTTCGAAGTCTTACTATTCATGTAATTGAGACCCCGCCAGGGGCAGCAGTACATCGCCAACATCAATGTAAGCTTGTAATAAAGTCCAGTTTGTTAATTTATTGCATTGTGGATTGATTCCAACTCGTAAATTCTTAGGCCACAAGAATATGGGTTTGGAAGATGCTTATCTCTGGCTAAAGAAACAAGCGGCTCTGTACAAGTTAGAAGAATTTAAGGTCATTCCAACCTCTGCGAAGAGACAAATGAAAGACTTAGCTGCTGGGGAGTATATGACGGATTTGGAGTATCAGAGTCTCATTGATTACATGCACGACCGTTGGATAGCTCAAAGAACTTTACAAGGAAAAACATCTTTTGAAGATGGTAATTTAACGATTCATTCTTGCAATTTTTTTGTAAATTGTAGCAGTTTTACCGCAGTTGAATTTAGCGTATTGCTAATAGTTGAATACTACACAGGAACTGGGATCAGCACACAAGAGGAATTGAGAGCTAGAATTATGAATGTTCTTGGGGTTATTGATGCTGTACAAGCTCCAGATGAGATTCCTGATCAACCCTCTCTATCCGGTGGGAGGAGGAATGACAATCCTCAGGTCCAGGATGCTGTAGATACTTTGATGCGGTCTGCAGTAAGTCGGAATCTTAAATGTTCGAAAATGACAGTATCCATATCCATTAATCCATTATGTAATGGATGGCTTATTTTTGCTTAATTTATTCGTTCTTCTAATGAAATACTTTGAATTTTTATTATAGCTCAATCCATTTGGCCTTCAACGGTGAGCTTGAAGACGAAGAACGAAGAAGACCCAAATCTCATTAACTACTTCAGTGCTAAACATCGTTTTGCGACTTGCGACGCTGCTGAAACTTCTACAAAAGACTCAACATCTCATTAGTGTGTTATTTCTTTGAACCTGCACATGTTCCAAATATTTGGTACTTTTTCGTATTCTGCGATTACCCACTTTCGTTTTTGCCATGAAATTAAATTGACAGTCTTATGCTGTAATATAACTTAGTATTGGTGTAAACTTATGCATACGTTCGTGTTTAAAAAAGTGAGATAAGGAACGTCTTTAAGATATACTATAGGTGGTAATAGGTTTATTGAATTATATTCATATTACCAGAAGAAAGATTTTTTAAATCTTAATATATTGTATATATTCAAGTAAATAATTCATTCCGGCTATTCCAATATTAACTGACATTGACAAAGACCAACCATCACAACAACATCTATGGAATATTGAAAATACATTACACATAAGCAAACGCAATGCTCTAGCGATTAATTTGAAGCATTAGTTCTATATAGAAAAAATACGTCTTGGTAAAAGATAAAACATAATAGTTTTTAAATGCAGTAAAATTAGTACAAGCCGGATTTCTTCACAACTATTTGGTTTTTAAAACAAATAAAAATTAGTAGGAAAAATACGGCTGAAGTACGACTTCGTAAATACACAGTGAGAGGTAAGTGTACACAATAACAATTATTCAAGCGAGGCTAATCAATTTGTACGTAAAAGGTGAAAATACAAAAACACCAGGTAAACAGCAAATAGAACAAGAGTTGAATCGATGACCCTACTTGCCTCTACGCGTAAACATTTGGCTGAAATCAACATCACTGTCAAGTAATGACGGGGATCTGTTTTTATTAATAACAACGGTACTTGACGCAGTAGAAGTGGAAGCGAAAGCGCTGATATCTTCTTCAAGTTCAATCAAATGAGCAGCGGCACCACCTGAAATGTCACGGAATGGTCAATGGTAATTTAATTTATAATTTAGGTAAACCAGCTACCTAAGCATAAATGGTGGTTATGTTTACCATCTCGTTTCGGGCTCTTTGTAGTACTGGTACAAACTTCGCTCCCATTCCCATCACAGCTTTCACTCCGTTTCAAAACCCGGCTCATAACCTCTGAATGATGAACTCGTGTACCTTTGCTCGATTTGAAGCAAACAATTCGACCTTTTTCACGAAGATCTCCTTTCTTGCCTTCTCTCCAGATTTCGAGTTCCTTCATGCAGGCCACAGGAAGTACCAAATCCATCTGGACTAACCCTGTCCAGTATTTACTACTATATTTAAGAATTTTTTCCGATGTTATAGTCGCTCTTGTATTGTATTCCTCAGTTTCAAGCTTGTTTCCATCAACAGCTACGATGAGCTCCTTGATCCATTCTGTTTTGCCGAGCCAGGCCGAGGATATTTCTTTACAGTCTCCATAGTCATATTCAAATGAAGAAGAGCCGAAACGAACGAGAGAGAGCATAGGGAGAGCAGGTGCCAAAGCAAAGACCCAACTGATTTCAACTGGGCAAGAGATTTCCAACTTCCAAACTGATTTGTAATTAGTTGTAATTTCAGGAGGTGGGTTGGAAATTTTACGAAGACGGAGAGACGTTACAACGTCACAGGTAACTTCTTCCTGAAGAAGAGACTCATTTGATTGAAGGGTGCAATGAAATATGGTGGAGGTTGGACGATGGGAGAGTCCATTGATGGGGTCACGGCTGGCATTCAAGATTCGGAGATTCGTTTCCTGGCAATAGAAAAAAAATAAATCATTGACTCAAGCCTCAAAGCTCATCAATGCAGTTAATTCAATCGATCTACCGCATACATAGTTCATAAGTTTAATTAATTTGAAGGTTGGTCACTCATGACATGAATCATGAGAATTACCAGCTAAACCAATTTTGCGAATGACGGAAATTAGATTATATCACACTTAATTTTTCGGTTATAAATACTTCGCCATAGTTTACAGCTTACAATAAAAAAAGCTTTTGCGTAGTGCGTATTAAAATTACTAATACTTATAGTAACAGCAGTATTTGTATTATGTATGCAATATGCAGCAGTAAGCAGTATATGTAATACATATTATGTAGTACATATACTGCTCATAACGCTAAAATACATAATATCTAGTACACATAAATCAAGTGCGTTGAACAGTTGATGATTGATACAATGACAATTGTAACTGTTCTGACAGAAATCGGGAGCCTATGGCATTTTGCGCGACATCAATTTACGTGTCATCTCATGTACACACTTGTAACTTTTGAAGATCTTACACACTCCATTTGAACTTAATTATCTAAGATTAGCCAACAGCCAACAGGCTATAAATCACTTATTTTACCACATGCAACATGAGACATGTTACAAGCAATAACCTTGAATAATTATTGATTGTTAATTTAGAGCTAAAATTAGACGAAACTCACCTTCATGGCTTCTGATTCGAGCTGTCAAAAGGCTGGTAAGTCGTGGTCAAGATGTCAACATGGGGTACCCGGCTGCGGAAGCATTTAAAGTTAGTTAATTTAATTTACTTCCAAGCTCTTTAGCAAATCGTAGTGGCGTCTTTTGTTGTTCATTTGTTTTGAGATTTCCCTCCTTTGAGTTACGCAAGATTCAAATTTTGAGCGGGACACTTTCGTGCAAAGGAATTCTTGGCGGGAGAGCGGAGCGAGCGCGTATTTTTTTCATTCATTGTTGTTGACGGTTGGAAGCGCAGCAAGGACGTTCGTCGGAGGCAGTCGGAGGTCGCGTCGTCGTCGTAACTTTCACGGTCAAGGGTCAACGGTGTTCCGACCGGCTACGCGGAACGCGGAATAACTGCGAAATAGATCTGAGGACGATTTGGTGACTTCCGGCGTGTTTCAGTAAGTTAAGTTTTTATAAAAACTCAGTTACACCGATTTGGTTTATATAAGATGTTATTGTTATTCTTATTTTAGGTCACGTGAGACGTGAGCGTATTTATATTTTTTTTTGTTATTACAGGCTTGCGCAACAAACTGTCAACTGTACTGTTGACTCTTGACTCTCCGTCGCCTGTGACCCCTGGGGTTACTGCAACCGCCACTCGGACAGGCGAGGTGCGTGCGGGATGCGGGAAATGTCTGGTACGAAGGTTTGCGTGGCAGTCCGTGTGCGTCCACTTATTGAAAGGGAAAACAACAGCGGTAAAATTATAATACCTAAAATTTCGTAATTCTTGAATTCCCTACTATGTACTTATAGTAAATAGTAATAGATAGGCCAATATTATGTAAGCCAAAAATTTAAATTCATGGTCACACTAACTAACTGATAGTAGTTTGGCGTTTGGCACAACTGAGAGCTTTGTAGAATAACTGAACGTGTTTTGTATTACCTATTCAATTCAAGTTTTGCTAATTTTGTTGAAATTGATTTCTAATAGATGCTGTGGTGAACTGGCGAGTGGAAAATAATGTGATCCAGCAGATAGATTTTGAGTCTTTACAGCGCTCTGCTTCTACGACATCCTACACATTTGATCATGTCTTTGTCAACGGTACTCGAGAAGTTTATGACGCAGTTGTGGCTCCAATTGTTAATCAAGCTTTCAATGGCTTCAATGGAACGGTTCTCTGTTATGGACAAACCTCATCTGGTAATTAAGAAATACGTCACTTCTTTGTTTTTTATAGTTTGGTTAGACTCTGATTCCAATTTCCAATTCTCATTTCTTACTGTTCTTTGTTATTTATGAGTTGAGTTTGTTTTTATTTCATTATTTCAGGGAAAACCTACACGTTGTATGGAAATGAGAATGAAGCTGGAATCATTTCTCTTTTGTCCCAGGATTTATTTAGAAGAATTTCAGATGACCAGAGTCGGACTTATATTATTCGGTAATGCTTTATTTTGTTTGATGTTCAGCTAGATTAAATCCGAAATATCTCATTAGCTTAGTTATATATGTAAATTGAAATAATTTTAACTTGATCAATGAATGTTCGGGCTGTATGTCATGTCTCTTTGAATGAATTCACAGGGTTGGTCTCGTCGAAATATATAACGAAAAAGTAACTGATCTTCTTCATGAAAAGCGGAAAGAGATACAAATTGTAGAAATAAATGGTGCCGTGGTACCCAAAGATCTGGAAGAAATTCAAATCCTAAAACCGGAAGATATGCTCAACGCCGCTCAGCGTATTCAGCGGGAACGGAAAATTGGGGAAACACAAATGAATAAGGAGAGTTCTCGATCTCATACAATTCTTAGAATTTTCATCGAAAGTGTACCGCGTATTCCTGACGCCGATGAAGGGGAGGATGTTCATGTCATGAATGCATTGCTGAACTTTGTGGACTTAGCTGGTTCTGAAAAAGCGGGACAGACTGGAGCTCAGGGAGACAGATTCAAGGAAGCCACTTATATAAACAAATCATTGACTGCTCTTACAACGGTGGTGAAACAACTCAGTGAAGATATCAACACTGGAAGTACCCCTGCCGGTAATCATCTGGCCCCTAGTCGACTCAATCCAACCGGAACTGGAAATTCTAAAAAGATTATAACCCGTTTCGTCAACTACCGCGATAGCAAATTAACTAGAATCCTTCAAAGCTCGTTGAGTGGAAACGCATTCATCGCAATGATTTGTAATGTGACACCGGCAAGTACCGATGAAACTCATTCTACTCTGAGGTAACCACCTATTCACTTGTTATATGAGCTTAGACAGGTATAGGTATACATAAATGCATATTAAAATAATCTTATCCGGGTGCGTGTTCGCAAATCAGGTTTGCTAGAACTGCAAAGGCGATTGCTATTGAACCTAAGGTCAACCGGGTCTTAGCATCCAATTCAGAATACCAGCAAAAAATTAAAGAGCTTCAAAACTTGTTATATGTAAGTATTTGTCTGTAGCATTTAATCGAAGCGTCAACTGCGACTACTTTACACAACCTTCATTTTGTAGGGTAAATCTTCGGAAGTAGAAGGACTGAAGCGTCAACTCGGCGTTTATATGAAACTTTGCCAAAATAACACTGTTGATAATCCTATCAAACCTATTCTCCCAAATTCGGCTTTCACCGATGTAAGCTTGACGTGACGTTGATGTCTAATTTTATAGATCAAGTAGAAACTAGTATCAAGTAGTATTTTAGCAATACTGGAGTTTTTAATTCTTTCAGCGGAGAAAAACAATATGTGCCAGTGTGTTTCTTGCGAATCGGGACGAATCCTCCAAAACTAGTGCAGGTTCTTTAAGCCATATACCAGAGTTGTCGATATCTACCAAACGGAAAGCCGATGACCCAGGTCGAGCTTCTCTTGGAACTTGTAACCAGAGTGAGCGTAATGCCAATTCTTTAGAAATGTACTATTTAAACAGGAATACCTACCTTCAACTAATTTTCTTCTTATTCCATTGCCAGAATTCATGACCAGTGATGAAGCAATGAAGCACTTTGAGTTAATCTCAGAAGGCATGAGACATGATTCTTGGTCAGATGTTGATGATGGTGGGATACTTTCTAAAGAAGAGCTAAAAAGTCTGAAGTTTGATGCACAAGTGCAGACCGAACCGCTTACGTAAGCAAAAAGCAAACAGAAATATGATCTCTGCCATTGACGGTTTCTAGGACATGTTCCAAAATGCGTTTCCTTTAAAATGTTGTACATTCTAGGCCTGAGCCTTCAAAACCTCCTCCTCCTAAGAAATCCAAACTTGAGGACGTAGGCACTCCGAAAACTACACTACGACTTGCGCATGGGCTGGCCGCTGCAGGTTTTGAGCAAGATCGAGAGAAGTGGAAAGCGGATAAAAAAGTTCTCAAGGCTGAAGTCGTAAGTTACATTTCTTATTTTAAGTCCCGCTATTCTGTGCTGTGAAATAATCAAGTCGTTTAATTTTTCAGGCGACCTTAAAGTCTCAAGCTGCGCACTGGAAGGATGAGAAACAAGTTCTAGAAAATGATTTGGTATGTTTTTAATGATATCTGTTCAAACCAGGTTATCCAAGTTGATTTAGTGTCGTTACTCGTTACATTTGATCTATATAAACCCTGTTATTTTTTCAGACGGAAATGAAATCTCAATTGGAGGCTTATGCAAAGAAAGAAGCCCAGCATTTAATGAAAATCAAGGAACTCGAAGTGAGTGCCAAGAATATGGACCTAATTGATGAAATTACTGCAATTGAATTTAAAAACCAGAGGCTTGAACGTCGAAATTTGGAAATGGAAGCTCGAATACTTGACTTGGAAACGAAAGAAAAAGAGTTTGATCAGCTTCTGGTACTTGAACATTTAACATTTCTAGTTACTGATACTAGTCACAAGTACGAATTTATTGTAATGTTGACTAAACATAAACATATATTGAAAATTGCAACTTTTGAAATATTTCAGGCTGACATGAACATCCTGCGAGTTGATCTTAAGTCTCATCTGACTGATTTACAAACCTCGCTAAACACTGAAACAAGGGATGTTGAGACCATGACCACTTTTGACACGGATCCTGTTGTCAGTACAAAAGTTTCCACAGATGCTACTACAACAATGGGTACACCTATTACAGTTGCAGACGCTAGTAGCGGTACTGAACGAGCTACATACCAAGATGTAGCTACAGGAGGAGCTGTTGCCGCACTCGTCGACGCCAACACGAATACGACGCATATCGTTATGATGGATGCTACAACGGGCACAGTTTCCGAACCCGAAAAAACGACGGACAAATTCCGAAACCAATACACCGATCCTGACGTACGCGGATGCCTCAACAACGGGTGCACCTATCCCGACATACGCGGACGCTTCGACAATGGGCGCGCCCATTATACTTGCTGACGCTACTACCGGTACTGAACGAGTTACTTTCCGGGATGTAGCCACAGGAAGTATCATCACATCACTTGTCGATGCTAACACGAGTACTACCCGTATTGTCATGACGGATGCTGGAACAGATGCAGTTGCTGAAGCCGAATTAACAGGAAACACTGGACCTGTTCGAGTAGTTAAAGTGAACCGTATGGCTCAAACTAATCCAGACTTCGAGGAGCTAGAGAGTAATACAAAGAAAGATACTTTACCAAATTTCTATCGTGCTGAGCCAGGTCTTTGATGGGATCTAATTTTGCTTGATCTATTTTTATTTCAGAGAAAGTACAACAATTGAGGGTAACTCGCGCTAATCTCGACCAAGAAATTAAGAACTGAAGGGAAAAAGCATAAAGCAGAACTCGCCAAAGAACGGAGCAACGTGCAAGAAGTTAGCAATAATTTGAAGCAGAAGGAGATGCTGGTATGATTTATTAGCTTTTAACGTCAGCTTACCAATTACAGTCAAAGTGTTTCAAAATGTAAATGAATGACATTAATTTTTTTCTTAAAGGTAGAGGAATTAAAGCGTCGAATCAATTCTGTTAGAGAAGAATACATGGCGAAAAAGCCTACGGTAAGAACTGACAAACTCTGCAAGTACTTCCAAGTTGCTGTACAAAACGCTTTTCGGCTAATTTTTTGTTCATGCTTGGGATTACAGAATATCGCGGAAACCCAGTGTGATTTCATGGAAGAACTTGTCCGTCGCTCAATGAAGGGAGAACGAGGTCTTTTACCAGCAGGATATCCGGAGCTAGGAAATATTTGTGCGGAGAACAAGCAACTAAAAGAAAAGATGTATATGACTGCTATGGAGAAGGGAAAGGCTGAACGGGAAGCTCAAGAGAGGTTAGGAAAGTCACCCTTGAACAGCATGGAAAAGTAATTTGAGTATACTAAAGCTTGGCTTTATTTGAATTAACAAAAATTGTATTTTCTTTTTATTGGTTTCGCAGCATTCAAATGAACATGAATGGATCTCAAGAGAAACTGAAGTTTTCCAAACCTGCCATTCTCGGTCGTGGTCCCTTACCGCCTGCTAAATTCCCAGTAATGGCGATGGCCAAGAAAAAGTCTCAAGCTACTCCTCCAGTACTGACCTCGCATTTACAGGCATCGCTAGTATCTAGCAGCGGTGTAAACCTAATGTTGTCTAAGTCAGTCCCTTTCGTAGATCTTACCGACGACGACGTAAAGCCTTATTCATCTACAGTGTCCTCAAATAGTGCCATGAACGGAAGCTCAAGGAAACCGACCACAGCTACGCCTGCGCCTGCCATTAAAATTGCTCAACCAGTTCCAGTTCCTAAGCCCATAGAAACCAAACCAATTGTGCCTGCCGCTCCTCAGAGTAAAATGGATTGGTACGATGATGAAGACGGCGAGGAGGACATTGACGACGATGCTTACGCTCTACAGTTAGAACAACTCATGGCTCAAGGTATGAAAGCGAAAAAATAATTAGGAATTTCTGTCGAAACAAACTATTTAACTTCAATTTGGAGCTAAACTAACTTATTTACGTGTATGTTATCCTTTAATTTGCAATTTTTTACACGTTTATCCTATTTAAGAGTTCCGTCAATCAATAAATTAGAAATAAATCTCGAGAGCAAAGCAGAGGTGCCAATGATAGGGTTTTTAAAAAAATTTAAATACAAGCAAGTCGAGTATTTTAGAAAGGTTTCATAGTTTATTTAGTAAGATGAGTTAGATATTGCTTAGGTAGGAAGGTAGCAAGGCAAGGTTCAGTTAATTATGTGAACTGCCTTGGCTTGAGTTACCTATATAAATATAACGGGAATCAATATATTAACTTAGGTAATTGCTGCGATATAGAGATTTTACAAAATAATTTTTATCACGATTCATAAGCTTATCCTACAACATTGTATCCAGCATCGGCGAAAGCGGGATCCTTGCCAGTGTCAATAATTCGTCCCTGACTCGGTCGAAATCCAATGTTAGTCAAGAAGTCCTCAACAATTTGTTTGTACTCATCAGGATGTCGTTGCATGTGACCAACATGCGGTGTGTTTTCCCACATCTTCATATTACATTTAATTCCTTTCTTGGTTCTCCAGCCTTCTTGAACTGCTGTGACCACGTCAACAGTCGAGATTTGATCCTTTTGTGAGCTGAGGAAAAGGGCTGGGGCATGAAGTGGCTTGTTGTAGAAGTATTCCTTGGAGACGTAGTAGTGCTTGGTCGCAACATTGTGCATGACTTTCATGTGAAGATTAATGTAGTCTTCCAGGAGCTTTTGCAAGGCAGGCGATTTTGGGAACACGGACTTGGAAACACCGATTGCAGTCCCGTTGACGTCTGTTAGGAAAAAAATTAATTATTGCATTTCTTAAAATTTTCACACGTTGGCCTAGGATTTTGCAAACTAAAGCCGCCTGTATGGTACTTACCAACGACACTGTCCCAAATCTGACCACTCATCGCATCAACGACCGCCTTGTAGTCCTCCGGTCGCTGATCAGCTACACGCAGCATCTGCCCGAAAACGTAGCCACCAACCGAGAACCCATGAATCAAAGACTTCTTGTGGTCAACGTTCTTCAAGATAGGCATCAACTCCCTTTCCACGATAGAATTCGATAGCGTAGGAACAAGTAGTTGAGCCGGTGTGATCCGAACGGTCATAACATCAAATCCACGATCCAAGTAGAAATTGGCATACTTGTTCACAGCATTGTTCTTTGCCATGAGCCAGCAGAGAAGAATAGAGAGCGGACGTCCTTCACTGGAATATTCCCATTTTCCACGAATTGGAGATTTCATGGTTTTGAGAGGTGCGGTACTATTGGTCATGAAGGCAATGGTCTTGGTCAATTTCCGGGTGGTCAGACCACGTTGGAATAGTCGCAGAACGTTGACATCTCCTTGGAGCTTGAGGACCTGCTTGCTTAGCGTTGAGACGGACATTTTGAATATTTGAGAATTTTGGTTGGGACACTAGCTGCAAATTAGACAAAATCAAAGACACAAATGATTAAAAATCCTTGCAATAACATCCGTATTCAACTCTTAGAAGCTAAGATTTCGAACATTCGACTTACACGTGTTATTGCCTTTCGAGAACAATAAATTCATAGGAAGAGGCAAATAACCTCGTAATAGTGTCTGATGTCTGACTAACTAATTAATTACAAAACTATCGACACGCGCATGTAAAATTTATAGTGAACTAATCATAAGAAATTATTATTTTTTTTACATAAGAAGGGTTCAAATGAAAACGAACATTATTTAGATAGCAAGAAAATAAAATGCTCGTAATAATTGTTTGTTTCTTGAGAACGCCAATTCCGCCTAAACAAACATGCAATTACAGACAGTTAATTGTCATGCCAGATAGGAACAAGAACAAGAGTAGCTGGTACATAATTAAATTACCCATTCAATTTATTAAAATAAAATACTAGATACGTTATACGTTATGATTTATGTTCAATGCTTATGACACGCAACCCAGCACCCATCCATACCCATTACTTCGCTATAAATTCTAGTTATACACAATTGCAATTTAAAGCAATTATAAAAATTGTCAACAGGATTTCCGCAGAATTTTTAAGTAATTAATGTTAATGTTCAGGTATTATGAACAAGAGTTATTTAGTTATTATTAAACGTTTAAACATCAGGCTCACTACTGTTCTAGAAATTCAGTCCAAAACGCTAAATCCTAATTACATTAGAGGCAGGTGCAGTAGTGTGGAAAGGAAACTGCAATCCGTTTTAGTGCATCAGCATCAGCACTAGCACTATCAAGCATGCTCTAGCCTATAACCCTGAACTTGAACTTGGCTTGACCTTCACATGAATGCATGGCCTAGTGCCTTAGATTAGCCTTCCTAATCTCACCTAAATATTTATTTTGCTACAGGAAATCCATATGCAAGCTATTATATAATTTAGATAATTAATAATTTAAGACAAGCTCTAAATTCTTACCCGTCCGCTGTTCCTAGCAATAAGCGAAGAGACGCTACTAAGCGCTGCTGCTCCAGCTGAAAAGCCTGGATGTGAAGTGATAGGTGGAGAAAAGTAAGTGTGGTCCGATTTCTGACACAGTAACCGCAGGCCGCAGGGAGAGACGCTTCAACCCTCCTCATAAGACTTGCATTGAGGAAGGTACGTACGTGCTGCAGAATTGGCAGTGCAAAAAACAGGTTTCCCTATGCTATGCTGAGACGTTGGATGACGTTGAATTGGCTGTTATAGGAGTCGTGGTTGGTTCATGAGATGATGGTGTGATCAATTTGATTCGCATAGTGCAAAAAGGCTTTAGAGGATGTCGGATGGATGAGTGTTTCGCATGGTCAGGGCGTGCACAACGTGAAAAAAGAGTTCATGTAACTCATCATTCCACGAGCGGATGATAAATCGCGTTATACATAAGCAATCCAGCAAGCATGGGCCATGTTTTTTGCCAAAAAATTGCACTTCTCTAGTGATGTCATTAGGGTATAAAATTCGTATTTATAGGTGTTAGATGGGCAATGACCACGCAGTAGGCTATGACTTCTTCTTCTGTTTTTATGTTCTTGGGTCAATTTCGCATCGCATCTAATGTAAATACTCTACAGAGATATTCGACGTGAATCACGGCACACGTTTTTTTGATAAATAAGAACTTTCCTACAGCTGATACATAGAGCCTAAACCTGCATTTAATTACTTACTATCTTCACTCAACAGAACTAATCTTGCTTTAAATTGAGCTTGAGATGAGATCATTGGCCCGCTCTGAATCTCAATCTTCCGTATATATTTGTTTTGTAAATATTTATGCACGTGCTGTAGAAATTTCACTATTGACCATTGGTCATGGCTGAACTAACTGACTTGCCGCTGACAGCTAATGTGCGGGTAACCTTTTGCAAATCCCGTTACTCGGGTATGGGAGCGAGTAGGTACGTTAAAAAAAAATTAAATCCGGCTTTGCTTGAAAGCTTCAACCGAGCACAACTGTGCGTGCTTTTTATTAAAATTGTCATAAAAAGAGTAAAATAGATAAGATCGTGTATATAAAAAATGCAAAAACAGATCGCTTGATGTATTACTAGTAGTTCAAGAAAGGCGGTATCACTATAAATGTATTGGTAAATGCAGATTGAAGGGAAAGCTTTATATATCTGTAGTATAAAATGCATAAAAACCTTATTTAACGTTACCGGAACGAATTAGACTCATCTGGCTATGATTTTGTACTTTATAGAACGTAGTAGGAATCTGTGCGAATAGACAGATGAAATAAATGCTGTAACTGGAATTTACAAATAAGGCTGCCATCCAGAAAAGAGACGACTCAATCTCTCAGGATCCATTGCACGCTGAATGAGCAGTGAGACGTGTCCGGGTACACTCAGAGTTGACCCGGAAGAAAGTCCCTCTTCAACGCCAATCAGCTTTTGCTTCAGTCTTAGCAAAACTCTGGCGGCTGAACTGTTTCTTTCTGTATAATTATGATTATGATTTATGATAGTCAAAAAAAGTTTATGTTATGAGAGTCAAGAAAATGAAACTGTGAGATCACCTTTCGGCGGTTCCTCCAATGTATTGTCAAGCAGTGCAATCAATTTCCGACCACGCCCAGAGTCACCAGGCTGAACTTTCTGCATTCGATCTGCTGACAGAGTCCACATGTACAGCGGATCGTACAACAAGACTTCCAGAATCGTCAAAATAATTTCTGAATTGCTTCGAAGAACTTCAAGTGTCATTTCACACGAGCACCGAAAATCCCCTTCCACTCCGCAAACTCCCATACCATCCACAACGTCGCGACTAAGACGAAACGGAATTGTTTCTGGAGTTGGCAAGAGCCGCCCTTGCTCAAATGCAACGCCTGTCCAGAGACAAACGGCACAGTTATATTAAGAATTGTGCACAATTAAAATGATATAACGATAGGTATATCCATAACGTACCCAAATCAATGTGAATAAATTCTGCTGTATTTTTATCGACGAGTATATTTAGAACATGCCTATCACCGAGTCCAAGGACATAGCCCACCATTGATGAAGTGGCGACACTACGAATTGAAAGTAACCCAACACATAATTGTATTTTTTGATAAGCTGCTTATGGGCTGTCAAAATGGCAAAATTAATTCTTACCTGCGAGTGTACGCTAATCGTCGTTCAAAATACGTGCCTGCGTCCATAAAATTCTCAAAGAAAAAGTGTCTAAAGACTGGTTTGAAATGAGCCATCACTTCAGTGTACACTTCTAACTTCTTGGTATTATTCCCACAATCCTTCACGGCCTGTTTGAGCACAAATAAATATATTGATAGAAATCAGGCTAACAATACTAACTGTACGAAACCTAAACGGGCAATAACTAAAAACTAACCATTAATTTTCTTCTACACTCCGGTGGTGAATAATCCTGTGGCCGATAGAGGCGATGAGCACCAGGTCTCGCTGGATCTGATTGGCTGCCAACTAAATAATCGCCAAAGGTCTGCGTATTTTCGCACCATTCAATAATTCCACTTCGCATGTGAGAGCGGAACTACTTTGTACGTGCGAATTTGAAGACGTCTTGCTCGAGTAGCTGGTTCGGCGTACAGAAGTTTATTCATTACGGCAAATACTTGCTGCATAACAGCATCCTGTCGCAAATCGTCTTGACCCTGCAAGAAAGAAAACCCGTATAATTTGTAGACATCAAATGACGATTGCTTAAATAATAGTAGAAATTTTTAGTCGGTAAATCAGTCGCTCCATTACCTTCAACAGCATGTTGTGCCGAAGTCCATCAGTTCCAATGCATGAAATCTTTTTTGGAGAATTAATTCCACCAACCATGATGTATTCTACGTTGAAAGAATGGATTCCAACCACAAAATCTTTGTATTTGGAGCTCGGACTGACAGCAATCGTCATGGTTGGAACAGGAACAATATCCATGCCTTTGAGTCGCCGAAGTTGAGAAGTAGCTGGGATCTCACGACGTGTATTTTCCGTATTCTTTGTTTCTTGCAGATTAGCCAAGCTGATCAGAGCAGTCCAGACTTGCTCCGTTTTTTGAACTAATTCACCCAGAGTTGGTGTTTTCTTCAAATTTTCTACAAGTCTTCTGGCAGCAAGTACTCGGTCGTTCTAAAGGATGTAAAATAACGGTAGTGAAAACTTTAAAGACTTATTTGAAGTTCAGAATAAGAGTGATATATCGACAACTAACCTCAATTGGTTTCCTAGTTGGCCCACCTCGAACAAATTCTTTATCCTTGTGCATCAATGCTTGTGCCATAAGAACAGGTAAAGTATGGTAGGGATGATCCTTAGCACACCGCATTAGAATACTATCGAGAACATCGCCGACACCGTTGGCGCTACCCATTCTGGCAGTAAGTTGATGCAGAACAACTACGTACTTGTAAGATGGGAGAACTTCATCTTGAATAATCTTAGTGGTTTCAGGTACTTTAATATTGTCCAGCCAGAGGCCAATCTAAAAACAAATATAAAAATATACGCACAATTTCTTACTACTAAACAAATCGGAACTTAAAGGATGCTAACAAGTTTAAACATACCGCTCTAAAAATAAGCAAGTCATTCTGTGTAGAAAATTTCAGCCCACGAAGATAGTGTGTAAGAGCGTATATTAGGAAGCGCTTAGTTTCACTATATGTCGTTTGAACTTCAGTAGTGTCGAGCTGAATTTGTTTCTGAAGCAGTTGATACGATTTTCTGGCATCTGGGTCGCTTGAAGTTTTCAGCTGTTCTTGCTCAAGTTTGATCTAGTCCGATAAGCAAATAAAACATTATTTTTTTCCATCCCTCATCAGAAGCCATCCCTTAGTAGAAAAAGAAAAATTAAGCTTAACGTACCCTTTCAAGAGTCCGAATTTTTTCCTGGAACATTTCGGACTTGCAATACACTGAGATGTTCTGGTATAATGAATCAGCATACCTATAAACAGATGAAATACTTATAGCAAATAGATACTTCATCAAGACTAATATTTGAGACAACGAAATTCGAAACTTACTTGGCTAGGGTGATGTGAGCCTTGGAAATCTCCGCAGCTGTGCCGAAGGCCTTTTTGTTTTCATACAATTTGACACTTTGGAAGAAGTACTGGTCTAGAATAACATTGGGTCTTTCGCCTTTGGTTTCACACAACCATTCGCCATAGAGCAGAAGCGAAGTTGCATACAGATCTTGAGCCATGTCCGGCGTGCTTTTCTTGATAATTCTTCCAAGAATGAGCTGAGCAATATCTTGTTCACCCCTTGCCCAATGATTCTTAGCGATTTCCAATTCCTTGCGGGGAACTCTAGCTCTACCGATGATTTTAGAAGTACAGTTCTCGGCAAGTTCAAGTCTTCCGCAAATTCTTGCTTGAGTAAGTAACTGAAGCATGCAATCGTCATAGGAATTGATTACGCTTGGTGTACTTTGCTGTTCATCAAATGATTTGAGTAGAATGCTTCGTAGAAACAATATTTGCTCCTGAAATTTGAGATCACTACAACCCAGCTTGTCTTGAAGGTTCCAGTTATTGAGCAGCTGTTCAATGGGTTCACCAGTTTCTCGGGTTGAGAAAAAGTCTTCAATTATTCGGAACATTTGGAATTGAGTTAGAAACGTGTACAGATTTTCAGCACTTTCTAGACTAGCGTGTCTTAGATCCTTCACGATACTCTTGAAACCCGCTTGAATGCTTTCGTGATGACTCAATCTGTCGTTATTCAGTCCGCCCTGTATACTCTCATAAATGGATTTTTGGATTGTTGCATATCCAGTGCTAACATTGGTCAAGTCTTCCAACCCATGTTTGACATACGTTGCTTTATCCCAATTGAGATCCCATTTGGAAAGTCTCCAGCCACATTCATATTGAATTTCGGATAAGTCCGGTTCCAACTTTCCATGCATGTGTTCATATCCTTGCATGTAAGTCCATAAGGAATTGAACAGTCCAAGCTCTTTCATTGAGATGCAAACTCCGTAAGGCGAATTGTGCCTATTACTGGTATCCGCATCGTAGGCAGCAAGAGCTCGATTCCACTGATTCATTTGCTGAAGATGCTGAACATTACTTTGGAAATCTGAGTATCTCGCTGAGCCACAACCATAAACAGCGTCCGGTTCTCCGATGCTAGTGTAAGCCTAGGAGAAACCACTAAAAATTAACATTGGTTGATTTAGTAAATCAATGTTTTCGTATGGTTTATTAAATTACCTTGAGCAATAATTTTTCAATTTCGGCAGACTGGCTTCGCGGACGTGAATATTGGGAAGCTCCAGCGCCGTATGAGCAATATTGACTTAAAGAAGCTCCTTCAGCTCGACAATCATCGCTGGAGCTAAAAAGAAGGAAAATTGCTGCTTAGCAGTAGCGAAAACAATGCAAAGGCATATTTAATTATTATTGCTGAATCAACTTACGCAGAAGCATAGATTTCAGAATACAGAATAGAAGTCAAATAAGCTCCACAGAATTGAGCTGCTTTGGCTAAATCTAAGTAATTTACATCCAACCAAAAGTTGTTGTCCCAAGGTGTCCTGAAACATGAAGCAAACAATTAATTTCTTCTACCAGTAACTCCTCAATACCCCTAGAAATACAGTTTTTTAGCTTTTAATCTTACTTTCGTGCGACAGTTCCAGCATGGCCGGGAGGACCCGCACCCGGAATCAATTCCTCGGGAACAGTGTGAAGTCGAAGAAAATGGACGACTCGGAGGAGACATCGTAGTGCCAATTTATTGGTATAAATTGAGTTTTGTGTGGTTTCGTCAACTTGACCTAACAAAACAAGCGTTGGAATTAGCTTAACTATATTTATTAAGGTAAAATTTTTACTGCCAAAGTGTAAATTTTAATTCATTCTTACTGTGCTGAGGCGTGTCCAAATGAATGGGCTGACTGCTGCTCCGTCGATGGCAATTGAAGTTACTGAAAAACTTAGTAAAGTATGACGATAGCAGTTTCCGAATCACAGGATTATTTCGACTCCACATAAGGCAGACGTAAACAACAAACGGAAGTACTTCTTGACAGAAGTTGACTTTTAGTCTAGCACAACAGTAGAAGTTTTTCCAGGTACGATCCCACAGGCCGAATCGACTTGATAAGCCCACATGTCAGCTCGGTTACCCAACTGACAAAACTTATGAATTCATTTGAATCAACGCGATTCAGTTGTGCTTCAAGTACGGTTGGGCTGCAGGAGGAAATATTCACTCCAGCTGTCGGAGCTTCAGACATGAAGGGTGTCAGGATTTGAGCCAAACCAGGATTGAGACTTGACTAGTTCCTTCTTCACGGCATCAGAACAGACTTTGATTTGAAGCATTGATTCCAACACTTGTCCAGTAGTTGCAACGAGATCGATATCCTCACTTATCAAATATTCTGCTGCAGCTTCAATGATCGAAAGAACAGCTGTACCGGCGGAGGCAATCTTAGGCTTCTGGCCGTATTGTGGAAGAACGAGGACAGACAAGTCAATAGGTCCAATTTCACCTAAACAACGACAGGCTTCCAACGTAATCTGAAATATGTTATCGAAATCAAATTCAGGTTTTTGGTAAAAAGTACAAAATGAAATTGCTACGAGTAAATAATAGAACTATAATTTACCTCTTCATCCTGCGATGTGATAATAACACCAATAAGCATCTGAATAAGATTATGAATAACATCCTTAGAACATTCATCCGAGAATTTCTTGCCTCCCATAACCTTGACCAGAACTTCCAGGTCAAACTTTCTTTGCGACAGAAGTTGTTTCAGAAATCGAAGTCGTTCTTTTGTACACGTCCCATGACTATGTGGTGCATTCGTCTGATCCAAACAGTTCTGCAACTCTTGGTCCAGGGCCCATTCATTTCTCAGAGTTCCATATTTCCCGTCGGCGTGTAATTCTCTGTATTCTGTAAACGCTTCTATGTCAGATGGAAACGGGTCCAATGACACGATGCATTTCTGGAAGGTTGTTCCGGAAGTCTTGAGTAGAAAATCGAGAAGCGTTGTTACAGTAGCAGTAAGATTGGGTGTTTTCATGAAAACGGCGATAAGCTGACTAACGATGGGACGGTAATGATCAGACATCTCCTCGGGTGAAAGTCGTGTCAGAGTTTGAACGAATTCGGTCAATACGTGGATAACTGCTCGAATGAAAGCCACTTCTTGAAGGCTTGAGGAAGATTCTTCAGGTCGATTGGACAACAGCCTCAAATACGAGTAGACAGTAAACTGACAGACGTATTGACGCATTGATGTGAACACATCTCTTGGTTCGGCCAGCAACAGACGGATGAAGAATGAAAAATGGTGAAGTCTCCAGAATTTCTCCAAATAGTCATGAGATTTATGAATTCGCTGTACAAGGGAAAGCAAAATTCCATACACTTGTTTAGGAGAAGTACGAACGAGGTATCCAATCACAGTTGGAACAGGGAATGACAAACATTGCTTCAAGTATTCTAGTCCAGCTTCTACTGTTGGTTCATCGTAGTGCGGTGGTTCAGGATCGGAAAGGCGAATTTCTGGGCAATTCCATTTTTCCGTAATGGTAGGATCAAATGTTATGCTGATCACGTTCAGAATGATTTCACCAAGACTTGCCAGAGTTTGGCCATGAGTTTCAGTCAAAGACTTTCCTCCGAAAATGCGAATAAGCCGTGTTTGCGACTGTAGAAAAACGCTATGTTGTTTGATGAGAGAAAGTGACGTATCACTTCGTCCAATTGTTGTGCCAAGTCCAACACAGAGCCGACCCATTATCATTCCGTAGCATTCCTGGATTTGTAATATTGAAATTATTGTATGCACCTTACAAACGCATTGCTTCAAAAATTTAAAAATTATGCAACCACCTAACCTTGACCAACTCAATCACACTTGTTCCAAGAGCAGTTGCGAATTGTTGAATAAATTTCGTATTATCGCCTTCGCAGAACAAGAAACACTGAAATCCGATCTCTCGTTTATATTTTAGGAAGAATTCTTCTTTTGACTCACAATCATAAAATTGATACGGCAGGTCCTAATGAATTAACAGTATTAGTTTTAATAATACAAGAACTTAATTCAGCCAGGAAAAGTACAAACTGATTCTGAACAACTTACATTTATGTCCAACCTTTGTTTGAACCATTTCTCCAGGACGTAAAGAATGTGGTAAGACATAGTCTTGGTTGAATCCGGCTGGGCATATTTCAATGCCCGACACGTCAATGCTACAGAAATCGATTTAAGTTCAACTGTGAGGAAAAGACAAAACAACGCTCTTTTCTGACCAAACGGATAGAAAAATATGATTCTCGTCAGACAAGACAGAACCGTAGACGTCCGGTTCACTGCCTCTTCGGCAACTTCGTCAGGTTGGAAGCCGGGCTAGAAAGTAAAAGCAAAACGTTTACATGACAAGTCGAAACTGAATTCATTGTTCTTAATAATTCTGCAATAGAGCTTACGGGAACATTATAAACATCCCGAAGAGTAGTATATACTTCTTCATAAATTTCCATTCGTCTAGCTGAAGCCGTACTCAAACATCCTTCCGGAAAACGAAGTTCAAGGCTACTATGAGGTGACAAGCTATCTGCTCGAAATATTTCACAGAAAAAGTTCACGGTCGCAGTACGAATCTCCTGACTCGGGTTTCTCAAGTAATGCGGCAGATTGATAAATATTGATTTCAAAGAGCCATCACTTTTCATTAGAACAGCCGTCCATTGAAACCATGGGTCATTCTGCAAGAAATGAAATACATCTTCTTAGACAAAATTAGACGATTAATGCACGGGAGGTGCAGAAAACGAGCACTTGCCTGAGCATATACCGATAAAGTCTTGAATGCAGCCTTGATAACTTTGATACCAGATTTTTCCATTTTGCTGATAAGAGCGCCAACAAGAATCATGCAATACTGGTGGTGTTCGAGAGTGTCGCTTTCTCTGGCCATTGATGGTCCAAGCTCTGCCATTTTTGATTGTGTAAAAATTTTATAAATCGGCAAAAAAACAAGTTGTAACTTGTAACATCGAATTGATACTTACGGGCAAAAATATCCCAAAGCCGAGCAGTACAGTCCATACTCGTATTATAATATCTACAGAGAGATTGCAGCAGCAAGGTGATACTTTTGTGTAACGGACGAATTGTCGAAAAAGCTGGAATAAGCTGAAGAATGAGCTCTTCACACTGTAAGTCAAAATTATTCAAAAATATTATAATATAGTCTATTTGATCTTCGTTGAAATTGTTTAAAATACAAATATGCAAGTAGTAACTTACCAAATCAAAATGAAATTGAATAACTACATTCAACTGCTTATCTCCAATTTTTTGACAGTGCTCAATTAAGTCGGCCAGTAATTCTTGTTTACGATCTGTAACAGAATGCCATACACATGCACAAGCCAGGTTATAACCAGCCTGAAGTATATTGAAATTATCAGGGCACTAACTCACCGATATACATAAATGCAAAATCAATGAGGCATCGCAGAGCTTCTAAGCAAGCCAATTCTTGAACTCGCTGCTCGGACAAAGCGTCATCTTCATCTGCTCCACTTCGCTGAGATAGAGCTCGGGCAGTTCTAAATAAATCTTTCGTAGGAGATCCTTGGCTGTCAGTTCCACGACTTTGAAAACTGGTTGAAGCAGCAGTTTCTATAAAATGTTTAACAATAAAAATTTCAGAAACCCAGCAGACGGAAGTTAAAATGCTTCACTTACGAGGAAGTCCACTTAAAAACGTAGCTTTCCAGAACTCCTTGATTTTGTGTGAGTACTGCTTGGAAATATCCATTTTGACTTTGTCACACAAACTCTTGTTAGAGAATACGTTCCGCATTATCTTTATCAGCTTGTAGGATATTTGATTAGATAATTCTTTGGGTTGACTCAAGAACTCCGAAACGATATTGATATATCGATGAAAGGCTTTCTCGAAAAGATCAAGTAAGTGGGCCTTGAATTCGTGGTTTTCTACAGGCTCACCCAGCTCGTGTTTCTCCATAATGTTGTACATATTGATCAAGATATTGACACGATACTGGAGCTGTATAAGCTTCTTAGTAAAATCGTGATTCTTTATATCAATTGGAGGAAGCTGATGAAAGTCATGCTGCAGAAGTTCCATCAGCTGGTTGGCAGCAGTCGGAACAACAGTGAAAAGTCCTCTGTCTTCTATTTTGATTTTGCTCTTGATCCTGGTAGTCACTTTAGTTTGAGTCGGAACGTGAACAAAACATGACTTGAGAATTAATTCTTCAAACTCATCGTAATGAATTCGGAACTTCTCCGTTATGACGAAGGGATTCTCTTCTACGAATTCAGTATGAATGAATAAAAAAGTCCGATTGACAACGAGGGATGAAAGAAGTATAGCAAGATGCATCTCGATATTCGGAACAGATTGGTCCATCACTGAAGTCACAAGCCATTTCATCAACGCGTGCCTGGGACAGGATTTACTGGCATCTTCAGCTAACGGATTGAGTCGAAACCCGGTTGGTGAAGTTGTTACATACTGTGGGAAAGAACATCGAGCTAAATATTCGGAAAGGAGAAGCAATGTCGCTTGAGAAGGTGTGATTGAACTATTCACGAAAAGAAGTAGAAGTGAATTCAAGTTCGGTGGTTGAATTTCTATCAAAAGAACTCTCAGGAATTCTAATGCTTCTGGTTTTGCTTCGTTCACGGTCAAAGATCTAGGAAAATTAGCAAGCATTAGTCAGTTATCAATAGTGCAGCTTAGAAATCAAGATCAGAGCAATGCAACAATGAAAAATCTAACTTGATAGTAATATCCCAAACATGATTCCATGAGCTCGATCTTTCACTCAAGACCCGTTTCTTCAATAAATGCTTCTCACAGTATAGCAAGCAGCGGAAAAAAGCGTAGACTTCTTCTCGAACAACAAATGCTGAGCCAAGGAGTGATAACCCCATTTTGAATAGTTTTTCAATGGTAGCACTTGTTTCCGCCATGGCAGGATACGAGTCTAATACAGCTGTCACGTATTGCAACCTAATCAACAATATCCAAATATAAATATACTACTTACAAGTTTTTACGTCTATTTTAAATAAGGAATTGAAAGCGTAAAAAACATGAGATCCTTACCAAACAATCAGAGTTTCCGATGGTTGCAAATGAGCCGTGTCATTCAGAATAGACTGAAACGATCTGTAAACCATAGGCCGTTTACTTGGAGGGAATCCCTCGCCGCCTGCAGGTTCTTCCGATCTCGAAACCTTGCAATGGATCTGGGTAAAGTAGCGAATACCATTACCATTATTATTTCATAATATTTATAATAGGATATTACCTACTCATTTTGTGATTCGAAATTGACTTACTTGTTGAGTAGCTTTGACAGCCAAAGTAAGTAAGTTCTTGGAAACAGTGACATTTTTGCTATAACCACTTTTCTTGGCAATCTCATCGATAGCATCCGTAGCAAAGGAATAAATGCGCATAACACAATCTTCCCATTTTGCCGGATCTGCAGCATAGAATGCTTCAGAAGTTGAATCAACGTCATACGGAGAGTGAAGCTTCATTTGTATCAAGAATAGATCTACTGTGTTTTCCTGGAATATCATTATAATAAGGTACCTATACGCTTTACCAACATGGTGCCAATAAGTTTTAATCAATTTCGATTTCACAAAGTTACCATATCATAAGTCGCGGCCGAGAAATGAGAAATCAAATACGGAATTATTCTCTCTCCTAGTTTACACAGGATTCCCCGAAACTCGATGGCGTTCTAAAAAAAATTAAGAATTAAACATCATAAGAATGTTGAATTCAATCTCTTTGGAGGAACTGTGAAATATGCTCGCTACTTACGTGCTGACACAATAGAACTACTCCGGATAAAATCATTGGATTTTGATGCATTTCATGATAAAACTTGACCAATCTAGGATTTGAAAAAATCGGCATTTATACTAGCCGATATTTTTTTTAATCAAGAAATCGAAAAGAAACATACTTGTTCCTCAGGCATAGAATCACTTCAGGATGATTGGACCCATTGATAATGACCATGTTCAAAATTTCCAACACTACCGTTTTCGAGATACTGGTCTTCCTGAACAACTCGATGAGAATATCCAGAACTCCTGAACAACAAATTGAATAAATATCAACGAATGTCAGTATTGAATAGCTTATTGAGACATTATTGGTGACTTACTTTCCCAACTATTTGGACTCAGAAGAGATGCATATAATTTCGTAGACAATACGCTCTTTAGCATCTGGAAAAGACTGTGCTCATAAGTGTCATTCAGCCTCTCGCTTCCAAGTCTGGTCATAATGAACTCAAACAAATCCTTCAATGACAGGTACGGCCTAGCTGAAGGAAAGACAGAACGAGAAACCTTACAATTAAAAACAATCGTTCAAGGAAAATATAATTTTCAAAATATGAACCAGACTAGGCTTACTCTGATTTGCTTTCTTCACAATAGTCTGCAGCATACTGAAAGCAAACATGTTAGGATTCTTTTTCGAGATTTCCTGTTATGAAAGAAATTGTGAAATTAAAGGAGCCCGTAACACATATTATTGTAGTAATTATATGTACATGGATTCTCTAATTCCTAAACAAGTATTCATTCTGCTTACACTTTCGCAATACGTCCTGCAATCTCGAAAAATGGCATCCCATGTGAGGAAACTCCCAGTGCCAGCTTTCATGCTTTTGGAAAGCAACGAATTTGTTTCTAATAATCGAATTGTTTCATCTTCGTCAATCAACGACAAAAGGATATCCGCTCCTCGCTAATTAATTCATTGATTGGGAGACAAAAAAAATCTGTAAATCTAGTCACCAACTATTTGCTATTCATCCTTATACCTTTGGCCTTGGCTTGTAATTGTAATGATCAGCTCCATAAAAAACATTTTAACAAGTTCAACATTGCTCA